>JACCIY010001161.1:0-37042 GCA_025506505.1 Flaveria sonorensis | reverse complement strand
GAAACCCAAAGGAAAATCGACTTTCTTAATAAGATTACAGTGTTTTTCTCGACGTTGAGTCTTCAAAGCTAATTTATGATCTTGTGAAGCTATATGGTGATAACGTCTTATAAAATAATAAAAATGAATAGCCAAAAAGGAAGAAATTTATTAAAGTGGACTTATTTAATAAATTGGTTTGGGCTATGATGGTATGTGCAAATGTGCAATGCATACGCATATTTTCTTGGGTTTTTGTAATAATGGACTAAGGCATTAGGCACAGTTAATGGTTAATGGCTTTCGCGTTTTGGATCACTAGCCTGTGCTGATGAATTGTATTAACTCATAGTCTCATACATTGGATTATGATGTTCTGGGCTTGGAAGTCTGAGGAAAGATAAGAAATATAAAATGTCTATGAGCATTATGACCTTTCATTTTCGGATTGTGCTTTAATGCAAGGAATTCCCGGACATCTATATGTAGTTTGAAACCTGATATCTTTTTTTTTCTATTAGGGAACTTCATCCTATCAAATAAAGGCGCTGGTAGGTTTAAGCAACATAGTTGTTCTAATCATTGCCAGCAGCACAGCCGTTAACAATACGTCTTAATGTCAGGTAGTTGATACTTTCTGGGGGAGCAGGATCATCATCTAAAGTTGTGAAACCAGCTTCCATCTAAAAACAGATGATTAGTTTCATCTATATAAATGGATCATTCTTAATTGGCCGAAGACAAACGACCTAATGAACCCAACTACGGCAGAGAAGCCTTTATTCTAGGTGTAGAAATTAAAGGTTATCCGGCCAAAAACTTCAATCAATCCTATGGCATTGTGAAAGGATCGGAGTGCTAGGTGCCTGCTTAGTTGCGGGCTTGTTTATGTCACTTAGTATGATTTTATTTGTAAGGCATTTTGGCCTTATTAGTATGTTTTACGGGCTGTTTGGGATTGCTTATTAAAACAACTTTTGGCTTTTGGAATGGGTGAAAAGTTAAAAATACCCCTCCAAAAAGTCATTAAAAGTCACAAATTTTGACTTTTGGTGATTTTTGGAGGGGTATTTTTGACTTTTCACCTATTTCAAAAACCAAAAGTTGTTTTAATAAGCAATCCCAAACACACACTTATTATCTTTTGTGGTTCCCCCCTCCATGGTAAAACGCCGAGCATAGGGGAATGCACTTTGTTTGTAACATCAATTGTCGAGTTTAATAAAATTTGCTAGAGCAACGTCTCTTTTTCCAAAAATAAAAATAAAAAAAATTGGAAAGAGGTAGAATAGGATCAATGTCTA
Source organism: Flaveria sonorensis (assembly GCA_025506505.1). Taxonomy (NCBI): domain Eukaryota; kingdom Viridiplantae; phylum Streptophyta; class Magnoliopsida; order Asterales; family Asteraceae; genus Flaveria; species Flaveria sonorensis. The sequence goes on along the minus strand of JACCIY010001161.1, from coordinate 35,759 downwards.
AGGCTTGCATGTTTAACTTCAGTTTCTTCTATTCCTTCATGTCAAAATCTTCCGATTCTTGTAAGGTTATGATCTTCCATTGCTTAGATTGCAAAGCCACATCCAGAACACTAACAAGAACTTCACATAAGATTAGGAGAGAGGTTTCAGGAAGCAGTCGAAGAACCATGCGAAGTAACAAAAGAAGATCAAGACCAAAGAACAATTTCTGACTTTGCCAACCTATCTTTTGATGATTCAAGCTAACAACTTTAAACTAAACCATATATGATCCAACTTGTGCAAAATATAATTAGTTTCGGTGGCTTATCAGATGAAGATCTAAATGCATTTAAAGTGAGTTTCCTAGTGATTTGTGATGCCTTCAAGATCAATGAGTTGCCAACCATGGAATAAGACATTCACCTTTTTCCTTTTTTACAGGTTTGATCCCCACATGAAGCCCTTTAAAAAAAGAATTTTATTAAAGTATTTCCCACCCTCTTAAACTGTCAAATCACATAATCACATCTAGTTTATGCATACGTATGGGGAATCATTTTTTTATTATACTCCTACTACCACACTATTATTGTCAAGATTTAAACTCTGGTCTTCTCTAAATCATTATACGATAGAAAAAGAGTAGTCTTCAGCTTTTAGTTATTCCACGACTAAAAAGTAAAAGATTAACAAAATAGACATGTAGGGTCACACTAAAGTTTCAAGAGACTAATATTCATACCATATACATCTATTAATGTTTGCAATGGTTTCACTTGTCAAACAATTCCAATTCCAATGACCCACAAAAAGATTGAACTTGAATAGAACTATGTTTTGCATATGACAAGATACTAAATGTCGATCTTTGAAACAAGATTTTACACGGGTCGGGTCTTTCTACCCGCCCAACTTACACCATTTTATAACCAACAGAAAAACCTTGACTTGTTGATGACAGAACTCTTCTTGATTGAGAAAGATATCAGAGGCCCAAAAGATGATCATCCTCAGAAATATTAACAGGTGAAAACAAACTTGCTCATAATCGGTCGAGTTTCTATCGCGATCTAAAGTCAAATCTACCCCTATCGGTGAGCAAACCCGAGTCCCGCCACCGATTTTCTTTATTTTTAAATATCCCTCCTTAACCCGACATTGTTACCGGTCCCATTACGTGATCTTTCTAATGCCACGACTTTAGCCCGATAAGCTGCAGCAGCCATAGCAGCAGTCTTGACCCGATCTTCTTGAGGAAATTCACACGCTTCACTCACATTCCCTAACCGTAACTCGGCAGGTGGAATGAAGCAATCGATTGAAAGCCCAGGGACGTTGAATGCAACTTCTTCAATGGTCCAAGCCTCTTCCATGCGGGTTTTTGTGTGGCTCATGGCGGTTTCACCAAACCTGAAAAGGGTTACAACTGAACGACCCGAGTGAGCGATCATGATCCCTTCAACGGGCCTGTAGTCGTCAAGAAATGAGTTGATTGTGGTCTCCCAGTATACAGCATCTCCTCCATTGGTTTGAATGCGGGTCAGATGAGAGTCTTCTAGGTGGACTAGGAGGCCTGTTTTCTGGCTGAAGTAACCGAATAGAACGTGTCGGATGATCTCTGCAGGCCCCTCGCTTCTGGCTTTTAAGGTATGGGGGTCAGCACAGAGTTTGAGGATGAAACAATCCTCATCGTTGATCTTCTTCTCTCCTGTGCATCTTGCGTTTGTGAACATGCTTGCGGTTGTTCGTGGATCCAGACCCTAATAAATGCACCAATCATGTAATAGTAAGTTAACAGGTTTCCTGTTTTTAATGTTCGTTCAAACCTAACCTGTTTTCACCCATACTAAACAAAAAAAAAAAGAATTTTTTTACCTGAACCCATTTTGACCCATGAATCAACATTTCCCACCCACCCGTTTAGCACGTTTACAGTTAGTTTTACGTCAACGGGGCAAGACATATGCAAGAAACATGTTAAAGACTAATAACCTGAAGAGCACGGCGTAAGGGTCTAACGGGCCCTTTTGCAGCATGTGCACCAAGCCAGGGTGTGTGGCGCCATACAAGCCGCCCATTGCAACCAGCATGAACCTTGCTTGCACCAAGTGCAAGCTCAACATACCACATATCAGGTTTCATCTGCCATAGCACAAAACCACCAGACTCTGCGGTTTTTGATGAGTTTCTATTCTTTATAACTTTTGTAGCCGTCTCTATATCAAACGCCAACATCTTCACTTTCCCCATGGCGTAAGCATTGTGAATCGAGTTTTGCAGCTTCTGACCGCCAGATGCCGCCATGTATTGCTGCAGTATGTATTGTGCTGATGAAGTTTCCTGCAACAACAGCAACCAAACAAATCGTTGAAATGATAAGTTGTAACAACTAGCAACAATACAACAACTTCCACCATTAAATTCCATTTTTCACTATATTTAATACTCAACTTCCATTCCTTTGCATTTACTCAATAGCAACCAAAAATATGGTCAAGAATCTTGATTCTTGATCCACCTTATAATAATAATAAAAAAATTCTCAAAGAACAATAAAAGAAATAAATTCCCACTTCAAAAAAATGAAAAAGAAACAAAACATTCATCTCCTTTTTGCATTCCCACAAACATGCATATTTCAAATTTGAATCATTGTACCTGGAAACATGTTCTACTTTAAAAAAGAAATGAAAATGATAAGACCAAAGAAAAAAAAAGAAAATCACAAGTTGGAATTTCACTTAAAATAACCAAAAACATAGAAATCCACCAAAAATTTCAGACCATTCACATCCAAATAATCAACTCCTATATTTATAATACAGAATACTAAATCTCTCAATAGACCCTACATGATTAGTATATGCTGCAAATAAACAAAACAACAATTGTTTTCACATTGCTATGAAATGTTAGATGAATCAGATCAACCCAAAATGCACAAATTATCTCATTCCCCTGCATACATCACAAATTCAAGAAAGATGAGCTGAACTTTGACTTTTATAGTCAAACAACCTAACAAAAGTCAAATCAGCATAGATTCTCAGAATGTTTTATGACAAAAATTAATAACAGCAGAGAGATTGGTACTAACAATGGGTGTATCTTTGATGCTGAGGTGAGGAAAAGGCTCCAAGTTGCTAACGTGCACCGGCGCAAGCGGCGCACCCAAGACCCCAAGCAGCAACCTCAGATCCGAACGCTGGTATGATCCAGAACCCGAACCCGAACCCGAACCCGAAGCACCCACCGGAGCACGGCATAACTGACCCTTCATCCAGTGACCCCATCTCTCTACCTTCGACGAATCTCCGGCGAAATCAACACCCGGGTCATTCGGATCCGGACCCTCCCGGAGCGGCGATAGAGCTTCCAACGGCCTCAAGCTTCCGGATCTTGACATAACGGGTTCGGGTTGAGCGACATGGTGGCCTTTCCTCCGCCGGAGCAGACCCGAATTGGGCGACCCACTCCGGCTCCGACCCGGTTTGGGAGTTCTATGGCGAGACCTTCCTGGAGATAAGCCTCTGACGACTTCATCCTTCAATGTCGAGAAAAACCCTTGTTTTTTCTCCATAATTAGGGCAAACCCAGATGGGATTTAAGGTGAAATCAGTCAGTGGTGAGTGTAATGAGAGAGAAATGGGGAAGGGGATGACGTTTAATTGAAGCAAAACATGGTGATTGCTTTAAGAATTACAACGCAGAGAGAAAGGGGGAAGCGATATGATTGATTATAATAATGGGAAAAGGGGGTTTTGGTGTGGAATCGATTAGCAATTACACGAGACAAACGACACTGTTGGTGCTGCCATTGCTCTGAACTTTGTGTCCAATTGTTTAAAGGGAGATATTGAAAGATGAATTATACATTATACATTATACATTATACATATAGATATAGGTGGTGTGTATCGCATTCGGACCCCTAAATCTTGCCTAATTTCACATGGATCCTTCGTATTTTGAGCAATATTATCCACTCCCCTTTAACTTTTTTGTTAGTTACATTAAACTAAAAATTTATTTTAATTTTGTGATTTATAAATAGGCTATGAAAAGTTAACTGATAATATTCGTAACTTTTAATTTTGTATACAAAGATGATCCAACTTGTACAGTAATTATAGATTTAAGTTTGATTTTCTCTCGATTTTACAAGTGATAGTTCTGAGGGAAATGGAAGAATTTAGTATTTTAGTAAAAAAGTTCAAAAGAAATTGAGTATTTATATTATACTAATTAATAACTCTTCTATGCATAATGGTGTTGTATCTTATGCACAAGGGGTTTTTCAAAAAAAATTTGATTTTTCACTTTAAACTCAAACTTTTTCATTTTTTACAAAAAATTTGACTTTTTTAATTTTAACCCAAAACTCTTCATATTTTGCAATTTAATCTCACAACTTTTATGTTTTCCATTTTTTTCCCCTATACTTTTTCATATTTCGTAAATTTTCGTTTTACGTTTCGTTCTAAGTTTTGCAAGTTAACACGACAAGACATGCATTACATTTCGTTTTACGTTTTGTTCTAAATTTGGTAAGTTAACACGTCACAATGTGCGTGCGTGGTTTAACATTTTTACGTTTATTTTTCCCTTGAAGGGTTCGTCACAACTGTTCAATCTGTATTTTTGAGAAACACTGTTCAAAACACTATAATATTTTTAATATATTTTAAGTGGTTGTAAGTAAAGAATAGAGAAAAAATAATAATAAATGTATAAAAAGTATTAATTAATTAAGAAGAAGAAAGAAAAATAATAAATTTTAGTGTAATTATACGAATGAGGATGAGAAATAAATTGTGAATGTTTTTACATGTTTAGCGTAAGTTGTTGTTTACCTGTTCTTGGTTGAGAATTGATGATTTTCGTAGGTTTAGTAGTAAGGAGTTTTCATGTAAAATAGAGTGAATTAAACTTTTTAAATTATATTTGGTATAATCATTTCTCTTATTTAGATACGATATAGCCATATAGGTTAATTAAGGTTGATATGATAAAAGGGTATCCAAGAAGAAATAAGACGTTGGGAAAATTGGTTGAAAAGGAAAAATTAGATAGGCATGATTTTATCTTGTCCGTTCTTGAAGTGATGTTTGGAATTGATTGAGTTCTAAAACTGGTCATCAACTATTTTCTCCATTTGTTAGAGTATAATAATCATTTATTATTTTTATTACTTTCAAAATTAAGGGTGTAAATGAGTTAAATTCAAAACACTTAGTCCTTCACTTAATTAACTTAAAAAAGATTGATCTCAGTTTATTTTGAATTCGGTATGTATATAATGCTCGAGCTCGATTTTTAATTAATTTTATAAACATAGGATCGGCTCATACTTGACTCGTTGATTATTTATATATAGTAAAGCTAAAACTATATAGATATTATAATCTATATCTATATCTATACTACTATATAATACATATTATAAGAATAAGATGGTAATTTCATTTAAAGTGTAAGACATCTATACAACATTTTAAACATAAAATACAAATGTTTTATGCAATATTTTCACTTTTGCCCTCATTTAATTAACTTTTTCTAATTATTGTATTATTTAATACACATTATTAATACATTATTTAATAATGTGATAATATTAATTCAGTTCATTAAATTTATTGTATTTATAATAATATAAATTGATATTTAAATTTATAATTACTAATAATATTTTATAACTAAATACTATTTAAATTAAGTATTATTTCATTTAAATACTTATATCTATACTACTATATAATACATCTCTTTGAATAAATATGTAATTTTGCCAAACATATAAGTTTTAAAGCAACATGTATAAATGAGTGCAAGGCATTTAAGAGGGTAGAATAGGAAATTGATTAAGATTTCAAGACACTTTATGGGTAACATGATAAATTTATCCATTAAATTTTATATACTTTAAAATTTTTGCCCTTATTTCTTTTATGTATTTAATAAATATTATTAATACATTATTTAATAATATGATATTGTTTAATTCACTTCATTAAATTTTATTTTATTTATAATACTATAAATCGATATTTAAGTACATAAGATATATATATATATATATATATATATATATATATATATATATATATATATATATATATATATATCTTCATATTTATAATAACTATAATACTGATATTTTTCTAGGGGTATATCGTGAGTTTAATAATTTTAATATTTATCTATATCTTTTATAATAAAAGTGAAAGGATGATAGAATGATAATTTTACATATAGATTAAATTTCAAAAAATTAAGCATTTTATTTCATTTATGTCCTTACAATAAAGTATAACATATAATATTTATAATACAAATGCTAAAGCATATACACGTGGCCAAACAAAACCACCATTTACTTTCAGTGCCGTTCATTCATTGCGAATGAGCAATAGTCCCTCTTCCCCTTTTCCTTGCCGGTTGTTAACAGCTCAAACTAGGATTTATTTTTGACTTGGTTCGAGATGATAACAAACTAATTAGTATCAAGTAGCTGACAAACAACTCACGGTTTAACTCACTTATACCACTATTTTAAATAAACAAATAGTAAAGTTTATATTCTTTTGCTTGTAGGTCAATAAATGTGATCGACAACATATGCTCTATGCCTTTGATGGTTAAACTTTACAATTTGTTATGTGTATGTGTCTGTCTGATAAATTATAACAAGTAGTGGATTGGCCTGCGTAATGTGTTGGGTGTCAACCTGTCTTTAAAAACTAAGAGTGCAAGCTAAAAAACGATAACATCATTTTTTTAATTATCACCTTTAAAAACTTTTGTTTTAAAGAAAATTATTTCTTTAAACATTACATTTGAAAAAACTGTTTTTAAACAAAGTCATTTAAAAAAAACGTATTGGTCCGCACAATTATTATATTATTATTAAGTAATTATATACTTAAGTATTTAAATAAGATAATTCTTAATTTAAATAGTATTTAGTTGTAAAAATATAAAGAGTAAATGTTAATTTAAAGTACTATAAATATAATAATAATTAATTTCATGTGCATTGGATAATGTATTAATTAAAAGAAAGTTTATTAAATAAAGGCTAATTAGAAAATTACATAAATCACTTGTATCTTACGCAATAAAATTTGTCCTAAACATCTTAAACTTTAAGGTAACTTATAATTGTGTCATCTTTAAACCATTTATAATTTACTATAGATATAGATACAAATAACAACTAGCTGGATTTATTATGTGGTTGATGTTTTATGCAAATGAAGAACATAGTTTCAGCATCAATGTAATAGCATTTACTATGACGCCCAGGTTTTATACAAAAGAAAAAAAAATATTTGAATGTAAAATGTTTATGAAGTCAAAATATTAATGAGAATATCTGAAGTACAAAATGATGCTTAAAACCTTATTATAGGAAGAGTAAGTATAAAATATTAATATCTCATATCTGCAATGTTTTTAGTGAAATTATATTCATTTATTATAAAATCTATTTTTAGAAACTCGGGGCATTACATTAGTTACAGTCTCTAACTAATGTTTAGAAATTAAAAATAATTTTTTAAATAAAATAAAATTGAAATTACCTATAGTTAAGTACCTTAACTAGTAAAACAATAACAATACTTTTATAAGAGTACAATGTCATTTTCATCCCTGACATTTCGTTAAATTTATCATTTCAACCAAAAACTTTTCTTTTGCCATTTAAATAACTATAGTTTACCAAATGTTATCATTTTCATCCACTTCATTAATTTCGTTAAATATGATAGTATTTTAGCCTTTTTCAATACCCTAAGTATTCACTTTTAAACAAATTAACCATTTAATATTCAATTAAAACTAAAAAATATATGAATCGACTATTGAGACTGGACGCTTCGATTTAAAAGTTTCGATTAACTCTAACCTATATTATTCGATTGAGATCCTGTGTGATTTCAATTAATCAATTCATGTGTTTTTTTGTTGAATTTTTCATTTCAATTCAAAATTTTTGTTAAATTTGTTCAAACATTTGGAACACTATACTGATTGGAATGACAAAAAAAAATATTTTTGAATTGAAATGATAAATTCAACAAAACGTCAGGGACGAAAATAACATTTTACTCTTTTTAAATTATCGCCTTTAAAAACATTTGTTTTAAAGAAAAAAATTTTTTAACATTCCATGAAAATAAACTTTTTTATTAAACAAAGTCATTTCTTAAAAGTTCTTTGTATTAGAAACTTTATTTTTCATGTAATTTTGTTTTTAAGGAAGTTATGTTTTCGTAAAAAGAAAAACATGTTTTAATTTATTAAAGATCTATAATATAATTTAAAAATAAGCATTAATATTATTATTAAATTGTTGAAGTACTATGTTAGTGACACGTGATAAAATGGATGTGAGAATATAACATATAACAAAATGGTGTAAGATGATGATACGTGACAAAATTGTTTTATTTTATTAGAGAAGATTACACATTCTTAATTATTATAATGGTTGATTTATTACTTATATTGCCTTTTTGTTAACAACAAATATATAATAATATTAAATGGAAAGGTTCAAATAAAAAGAACTCTAAAACTAAAAAGTGTAATAAGTAATCTCAACCATCAATCTGTTTAATCAATGGTTGAGATCAAATTATAAAAAAAAAATTATTAGAGGAATACTTTAGGAATATCCACTTTTGTTAACTTTTTTACAAGTTTTTTTATTTTTTTAAACGTTTATAATTTTTATGTTTATAAAAATAGAACCATAAAAACGAGCATTTTTTTATCTTTAAAATGAGTATAGTATTGTTATATAAAAGATAATATTTTTTTATATTTAAGCTCATATCTCGTCATTATGTCATTAATGCAGTTCATTATAACTTTTTGTTAGTTATTGTATTTAACTTAATACTATTGTGTGTTTTCTAATATGATGAATTTTTAAAAAAAAAATTATAATGGTCGAATAACATTGTTGTGTATCTCTAATATGTAAAACATAATAATAAATTAAAACCAAATAATCTAATCAATTGAAAACAATGACAAAATAACACAACGTCTTATTGTGTTTTTCTATCATCATTGTATTATCTTGAATACTATGAATTTTAAAAAAATAAATGGGTGAAATAACATCATTGTATACTTTTAAGAGTAAAACAAAATGATAAATAAAAATAAGTTTAAACACAATAAGTTTTGAGAAAACATTGATGAAAATATGTCATTGTGTACTTCTAATTGTGTTACTCAATGATAGATAACAAGTTTATATAATCTATAGAAACAATGACAAAAATGACACAAAATGATTTAAAACGTAAAACACAATGATGAATACATATAACAAATGATGTAAAATATATGACATAATAAATTGATACTTGACACAATAAATGTATAAAACATAATAAGCTGATATATTTGATACAATGATTAAAATTCCCTTCTTTTTAAAACTATAGAAGGACATGTGTCAAACCCAAAATTATTTTTAAACCTTTTTTATTAAAAAATTCTTTAGTATAACCCTACCCATATTAAGTTACATCATAAACTAATTCATACTAGGTTTGAATTTTGATTTACTCGAAAAAAAGTTCAGTCTCTTATAATTGGACTAAATCCAAAGTGGCTTAGATTATATTTTTTGTTACTTATACTAAAGATTAAATGAAAATATAAAATTAAATCAGGACCATAATATAATTATAAGATATCAGTAGTCTTTGATGGTAATAAAAATCTATAGAATTTGAAAAAAAAACTAATTATATTTTACATTATTTATTCTAAAACGGAATTTAATGAATTTATTAAAATGTCAATAAAATAAATAATTTACTTGAATACTTTCAGATAAAATGATATGAAAAAAATACCATGTGATTAAACAAATATAAGATTGTTGAATGTTTAAATATATGATTATAATTCTTTTTTACTTGGATCCTTCATGGTATAAAATTATTTCCAGTATATAGAATTCAAAAACTTATTTGATAATACAATTGATAATAAACAAAATTTTAAAATAAAAAATATTTAGATAAAAATTGAAGCAAATTATTAATTTAGTTGACTAAAAAGTAGAATTAATTATAATGATCATTTAATCTAGTTACCTAAAATGTGTAGAAATATGATAGAATTGTTAATTTAATATAAAATTGGTTAATGTGTTTATTGAGAAAAAAAAAGTTTCCTTTTTTATTACTTATGTTATCTATTATACTAAGGACAATATATTTTGACTTGCTTGGAAGACATGGTTAACCTAGAATGGTCACATCTAAGGAATTAAGGGGGATAATTGTAGTCGTCAAATCTTTGAGGTTCTATATGTAATTTTTCTAATGAAGAGGGATTGAATGTAACTAACCTACATATTTAACCGCGCTTTCGGCTTTTCGTGTCATTTGTTTTTCTTTTTCCTTTATCTTTTTTCTTTTTTTTTCTTTTTCTATTTTATGGGGTAATTCTATTTGGAATGGAATCAATCTTATAGTATTTATGAATTTATAACGTGTGTTATTAGATACATTATAGTCATACTATAGATCGTAAACTAAATATAGTAAACCTCATTATATTTTTTATACATCTTTCTATGATTATTTAATCCGTTAAAGTATGACTTCGAATCATATATCAAGCAAAATGGTGTTATGACCTCATTTGTGGTAAAAAAATTAATGAAAAAAAATTCTAGAGAGAAATTGTGATATGAATTTATATAGTTTGATCTTATTATTTATAATAATAATGGCTTAAGTTTATTCTTATAATTATTTATAAATATGGTTTCATGTTCGTAACATTTGATAATGTTTTCGTGTTTGTAGCATCTGATGAGATTCCATGACGTAAACATTAGATACTTAAGTGATGTTAAAAATACACCATTCTTATTATTTTTATGATTTTTATTTTTTGTTATGCTTTAATTAGGCAAATCAATTACATATTATTTTAGCATTTATATTTAACTTATCACCTTTTGATATGTTGAGTCAGAGATTTCTAAGGTTTTTAACTTCATTTTTACCGGTTGTTGTTTGGCTTAAATTAAAACATAATTCATTCAAAGTTTTAAAATTTTGATTTTACTAACTATGATTTTTAATTTGTCTCAACTAACTCCAATCTACTAGCTCCACTAATGTACATGTTAGTCTTTTCTAATATAAGGATAATCATGTAAGAGCATTCACAATATGTTCTATGTATTTATGCGAGTGTATTTTTTATATTTTAGGGAATGGTTGTAAGTAGTTGTGAATAAATTAAACAAACAAACAAACATATCTAGTATATCCCACTAAAAAGCAGGGTCTGGGAGGGATAGATGGTGGCGAGTCTTTTCTGTGTCTTAAGAGATAGAGAGAACGCTTCCAAAGAGACCCCCAACTCGAAAATGATAGCAAGCAGATTATTAAGCATACAACACATAGGTATATACCACATCTGAGTTTAGAATAAGCATAGGCATATTCATAAGTATATTGATAAGCATAACAATCAGACTATAGTGCATACATCCCATACGCATACACCACAAAAGCATAAGCAAATACATAAGCATAACAACCCGAAAATAGTGCATACATCAAATAACCAACATGCATCACCTATATAGGGCAAAAATCAGTACCCTACATATCACGCGGGGGGTCACGCATCAGGTCTTCCTCTATTCCTCCTACCAACAGAATCCTACTAGAAGTCCTTAATTTTAATCCTACGCCTCCACGCACTCCTATCCCCGATCATGTGCTAGGAAGGTGCAACTGTACCATATCCCGTCTAATTATCTCATCCCAAGTCAACTTAGGTCTTCCTCTACTTCTCCTACCATCTAAGGTGATGTTCTCTATTGCTCTAACCGGCGCTAACATCGGTCTCCTTTTCACGTGCCCAAACCATCTTAATCTTCCCTCTCGTATTTTATCCGTGATATAAGCCACCTCTAGCCTCTGCCGAAACACGTCGTTCCTTATTCGATCCAGTCTTGTGTGTCCACAAATCCACCTCAGCATTCGCATTTCCGTGACCTCTATTTGTCATTCGTGCGATTTCTTTATGGCCCAACAGTCTGTTTCGTATAACATAGCCGGACGTACCATCACTCTATATAGTTTTCCCTTTAGTCTTGTTGGGAACCTCTTATCACACAAAATCACACAAAATCCCTGATGAATTAGAGATAAAATATTAATGTTCATCTGCATATTTGAAGAGAAATTACTGTTTCATCCTTATAATTTTTTTTAATATTTTTAAAAGTTATTATGAATAAAGAAAAAGAAAAAATAATTATTTTAACTGTAATTATAAAAATGATAGGGAATCTAATGTAAGTACTCTAATATACTCAAATTAATAAAAGAAATAGTTTGTAATTTAGTTAAATTACCCTCCCTATCCTCTCTACCACCACCACCACCACCACCCACCCCAACCACCACCCACCTCAACCACCACCACCACTATTAATGTTATCTTTCACACCTGACAAGAAACCAGTGAAAGCCACCACTAATCACTTCGCCCTCATTTTTAGCCACCACCAAATGAAAAAAAGGATTCAAATCTTACAAAAAGCAGGACTTAAACACTTAACATCCTTTTCACACAACTAACTACCTATACAAACTTTGGACTTGTTTCATGTAAGTTTTAACTTTTTTTTGTACTTAAATTAAAAAAATAACCAAAAACAACATAACTTAGGAAAAAATGAGTTAAGAAGGTTTATGAGTTAAGCGGGACCTGAACACCCGACACCTCCCCTCTATGAAGGGACGCGATTAACCAATAATGCTAGCTATTATCTTATGTTATTTAGTGAAAATATGAGTTTTAACTCTTTTATTTTGAAAAACTTAGGAAAAAGTGAATGGAGGAAAGGTTACTCAAACTTGTAAATTGTTAGTAATAATGATGGCTGGAACAACATAACTTTCAGAAAGGGTAAAGTGTTATTGTCTAAAACACAAAAGTCACATTGAGTTAAAAAAAAATTGACAAGTAAAATTGATTTCTAAGCTATATTTTATGCATAATCAAGTGTTTGAAGTGGAGAACAATCGAACATTGTAGGTACTCTCATCCACTAACTTTAATTCTTGAATCTTGATGCTTAAGTGTGGGTTTTAGCTTAAACCATAGAATTCAAAATTTAAGCTAGTTTTGGAATCTTTTAGCTAAGAACTCTTATAAACACATGTTATGACATGATATAAATGTTTATTAATGATACTAGTCTTTTTTGTGTTTATAAATGTAAGGTAATATGTTATGAGGCTTGATCAAGGCTTGTTCACATCTGGTCACGACCCACTAAACATGACACCCTCAGTATGACCGGGCATGATGAATCGAAGGTGACAATGGTCATGGGAGAAGCAGGGTCCAATTCGATGAAAATATTTGTTGGAAAACGATGATATGCCCATTATTTTTTAAAAAGCCAACCCTATAAATATACAGACATTTTAAACAGTTTTATAAACTCAAAATTAACTAAACATATACAATAACTCTCTACAATTTCTACGAAACTCTATTCCATGGTTCCAAACAACCCTTACTAAAATCTTTCGCGAATTGCTATAATTAAACCTTAACCAGAACCCAATAACTCAAAAAACCAAGACAATGCTTCCTTTACATTTGAAATTGGTACCAACAAGGTTCTAATTTAATCCAATTCGAAATCGTGCCCCAAACCCAACCTGACTCTGGCACTACTAGTTCAAAAAGAAGACACAAGAAAAGAATTCCCGAGAAAAATGACAAAATTGAATAACACAAATTGCAGTGATGAGAAAGAGGTTGCCCTAGCCCAAACTCATATTGACGTTATTTTTAGTTGCTTAATATTATAGTTTAAATATTAAGAGATGGGAGACGAGGGCGTCCAATGTTACGGTGATGACAGTGACGGTAGGGCAGTGGACCCAACAAAACAATGAAGGGTTGGCTCGTGGTGTGAGGCTGGCAAGGGAAACAGTGGTGATGACGGTGGGTGATGTTTGCAATGACTATGAGTGGCCGAAGATTCCAATTGCTCTTGTTGAAAGCCTTCATAACTTGAAATGATTTAAATTCCATTATAGGAAGGAATTTTAGTGAGTTAATTACACGTTTAATTCATCTTCTCAACCAAACACATTAATAATAAAGTATAAAATCAAATTCCAATAAATTCTACAAACCAAACAAATTTAGAAATAAAATTCCGATTTTAATTCTGCTAAATTCCCCAAACCAAACACCTTTACGATTATTCTAGAACACTAGGAAGATTTTGTAAAGTAAAATACATTTGTAAGATACTTCCATGAAGAAACGTTTGAGGAAATAATGATTTGAGAAATGTCTTAATACCTAAGAGCATACTCAAAGCAAGAAGTCGATCAAAGACGCAACCTAGCCTAAAATAAGACTTCATGTAAGCCCACCATGGCGAGAGGCGGTGAGTCCTCAACCATATCATCATCATAAATATTAAATAAAGTGAACGTTGTAAACATTGCAATCCTTCATGGTGACGAAGATGAAGACACAAAATATCATATAAAACAAGAGTAAGAATTAAAATCACATGGCAAAAAACAACTAATAACAACGTAAATTGGAATCCTTCCATAAGAATTAAAATGACTACACCTTCCAAGATCCACTATCATATGTCACTACTAGACAAAATTCTTCAAATTCATAAGAATAGTCATATAACAATATTATATCCAAGTCACATCACACCAAACATCGATTGACAAGGAGTCAAGGAATACGTGATGCACAACTGTCTCTGCTAACTCACCCTTCAAATCCTTTTTGATAATAAACATTCATTGTTTAGCTACCCCTTTCATTTCTACCACCGCAACTTCGATTTTAACTAAGATTTTTTTTTTCAATTTCAATTCAGGTTTATGATCAATAATAAAAAAAAAAGCTAAACTATTCATCAATCCATAAATTTCCTAGATATCACCACTATTATTTGCGCGATAAAGTTACTTCTAAAATACCTTGACCTGTTTTGAACAAGCTATTTGTATACACATATGTACGTAACAAAGTTTACAAACTTAACCTAACAATTAACAAGCCTAATGTTATGTCTATATTAAAGGTCAAAAACAACGACATCTGGTTCATAAGGAGCGCGTAGTCATAAAGCTCGTCGAGACATTGACCTCGATCCAACTAGTTTAGCCTAACGTGTAATGACGGTTTTAATGAATGCAATCAGCTTGCTAGATATTAAAAGACTCTAAACAATCAGAAGAGGACAACACTTACTTGACAAGTGCAAATCAAAGGGGCCCGATTCTCTTTGTATTTATTTTGGTCGAAAATAACATACAACTATAACGAACATATATAGACATCGACAAGACAAACACCATCAATTTTCAACTAAAATCATACTAATATGTTAGTAATCAACTTCGTATTTGTTCATGATTATATAACGTTTAATATGACACCGTTTGTCCGTTTCCCTATACATGTATTCATAAGATTAATGATGAAATAATATTGATAATTGATGAAAGTGAAGGTCCATGATCGCTCGTGCAAATTTGTGATTTCTTCCATTATGCATGCTGGGGTCCAAATCTATAATTTTTAATTTTCATATTTTTTAATAAATAATATAAGCATGAGCACTTGAATGATATTTCATATAATTATTTAATAATTCTGAATGAAAAGAAAATGCGACCAGTTGTTATCAAAATTAATGATCGTATCTATGTATGACCACATCATAAAGCTACGTTAATGTGACAATTTTTTATGGCAAGTTGGTCGTCAATTTCATTAACGGCCATAAAATGTCCTGTAAAATATCTAGAACACTTAAAAGTATTAATATTATTATTGAGTTAAAAATAAAATATAAGGGGCGTGTCACATGTTTAAAATATAAAATTTAATGTTGAAGCTTAAAATGTTGTTAAAGAAAGAAGAAAAAAGAAAAGGGAGAATAATGTTCAATATAAATATTTTTTATTAATAGTATTTGTTTTTTTAGCGGGACAAATAGCATAAATCAAAAAGATAGGCTAGCAAAATACTAGATATCAAAGTACATGAGATAGGGATTACACCATGAAATTACTCCGAAAGCTCCACTCGAGAATCCCTAATCTTCATCTGTTTTTTATTCATAGTAAATATAAGGTTTTGATTTCTCTCTATATCACAGTTGCGTTTGATTGAGAATTATTAAAGTATCTCATGCTTCTTGCCTTTCAAATGCACCAAATACTTGTTAGAAAGATTGCATAGATTGATTATCTGCACCTGTCTATGATTGGTCCAGAGTTGCATAAGAGAAGAAGCACTTTAACTGATGAAACAAAATCCCTTGGCAACTTACATCGATTAAAAACTCTGTCCCTTACATTACTAGCAAACTCATAGTCGAGAAGTATATGGTCCGTCTATTCCATTTCCTGTCGGTTACTACAAGAAGAACATGTCACATAAGACGTAATACAACGCTTCAACAAAGCATTTTTGATAGGATCCTGTCAAAAGTAGCTTGTCGTCTGAATATGTTTATCTAAATTTAAATGACCACCCAATTTGTCCACTCAAACCTATCATCTATAGAAGGTAGAATGATAGTCTTAAACCTTTGTTGTAGGCTTACATGAATTTCATTCCAATTGAACTGCTTGTTTAAGTTTAAGCCCATTTTGGCAAGTTCATCATAAGCTTTCAGTATGTTCTTTCATGGTCCGATAATCTTTTCTCTACAAGAACTCCACCAATATGTTGTTTGATTGATGTAGTGATTGAGTAGTCTTCACCCAAAGGTTTTTGTGTTCTTCCTTGAATCTCCACAGCCATTTACAAATACTATGTTTGCGGCCCGACGTGAGCCTATGCCGACTCCTCCGGTCCTCCTTGCTTTTTGGCAACTAACATTCTATCCCAACTGGTCCAACAAATCTTTGAGGTTGATTCATTCATACCCTAACCGAATCTACAACAAAGTATTTGTTAAAGATTATGTTAGTATCTCTCTCTCACACACATATTAATTTTTACATTTTTATATAATACTTAGAATAGATTTAACTTCAGGTTCAAATTCAATATAACTCATTTGTTAGAGGTTTTTGCCTCTCAGATGAGAGGTCCTAAGCTTAAATCTAGACATGAGTGGAAGAGTTTGAAGTACTTTAGAAATATGAGTAGAATAGATTTGTTTTAAAAACGATAATAACATAATTTTAGTAGAGCTTATAAAAATGATAAAAAGAATTTTAACTATTACATTTATGACTTTTATAAAGTATGAATCAAATATGCATTAAGTATAATTTTTTAAGCTTTCAACTCAATCTCTTTTATAAAATATGAGACTCAAAGATACTTTGTACTATTTGAACTCGTGGTCTCACTTTAATAAAAGGAATATGTGTATTCAATAAATAGTACTAATGGTACTTTTCCCTGTTTGTAACCTTAGATTACCCATCTTGCTTTATATTTTAACTACATTATTGGTTGTTTTCATCTTCCTCTTAAACCTCCCCCAAGGTGTAGTCGTTGCAACTCTAGAAATCCAACAAATTGCATATGTGGTTTAATAAAAAGAAAGAATATCATATATACATCTTATATTGTCGTAAAGATTTCACTATGTAGAGAATTTATCAGGAAGTTATCCTTCTTATACAAGTTTTTGGTTCAATTTTATTATGTTAGTTATGAAATCAAGATTAGATGATCTCTAAATTTCGCCCTTTTGTTTATAATTTTTTACTCTTAAGTATGTCAAAACTAACACCAATTTTGTATGGAGTAATCAATAATATCACTAGGTCATTGATGCTCTTTTGTTTTTCTTCATCAAACGTTTATCAATTTGCTCATGTCTCTAGCTAATCATTGATAGTCTTTTCATCTTGTCTAGATTATCTTACGCACTCCTTAATAAAACAATGATACAAACTTAAAAGAGTCGTTATCATATTTTTATGTAACTCATATATCTTTAAATTTATTTACAGGGAACTAGGTCTCGTCCACCACGGCCATCCTTTCAGGAGTTTGAGACAACATGACCGCTAAACAGAATAAGTTTATACATAGTACTTAATGACCACGTCCAAAAAAAATATGTTCCTAATTTAGGTCTAGTCTTTTGAGTTATAGGTGTTTGTAGGAACTTCACCTTTACCTATACTTTGATTATCTCATTTACCAATTTAACTCTATTTTAATTAATTTTGTTAACTTTAATAATTTAATTCACTAAATTTGAAATTAATATACTTTGAAAGGAAGTGGGAGAATAGTACCAGCTGTTCTAACCATCGATATCTTTTATGAAATGTCAAACCAGACAAAGAATTAATTACTATTGTTTCAAGTAGCGTAAACCAAATAGTCATTTGGTCTGGTGGTAAAAAGGATCTTCTCCAACTTAACGGACTATGGTTTGAATCTAGCTAGCAACAATTTTTTTTCCTGTTTGATTCTTTTTCTTTTTCTTTCTTTCTTATTTTTTTTTGTTTGTTTTATATTCTTTTATTTAGCTCAACTACATGGTTTTGTAAACATGAATATATAAGATTGAATTGTTTGCAAGAGTTTAGTTTTTGTAATTTTGTTTTTTCTAGATTCTAGTTTGTTTTATTTTTCTTTTATCTTTTTGTTAGGCTCAACAAAATGTTATGTCACTTTTACGATGAAGTACACGTTAGTATTTTATGGCGGAGTAAAAGTTGTAGTGACATGTTTTTTTACCTTTCTACAGGTTTTAGTGTTTTACATTGAAATGACAACAGTTCTAACGTGTTTGACATTAGTGTTTTGATATTCGAAATCATGACAGAAGTTTCCGCGCAACGTGAGGGGTGAAAAATTTAGTTATCTTTAATTTACTATGCTAAAATATCGAACCTGAGATAACTAGTTTTGTGTTTTCGAGTAATCAGATAGACATATCATGAATATAAATTATTTGACTTTTTGACTTTTATTGCTTGATTAATAACAGCAAGTCAGCAAGACATGATGTCATTTAGCATTTTTTAAGGAAAAAGAGAGCAAGTTTGAGAGGCTTTTTGCCTGCTTGTGAAATGTCCGTATGCCTATGTCTGTTTTCTTTTATTCTACTACCATGTTCAATGGTCATATACACACCACCTTATATATATAGATAGTTTCATATGTAATCATCAGTAAATATTTAGAAATCATTTTATAAATCAATGAATAAACACATACACTAATTTAAAATGGTTCTATAGATAATAAATTCAAGATCTACTATTCACCATTCACTAATCGTTAATACAAAGTAACTTATTAAAAAATATATATTATATAGTGATTATAATTCACTAAACGTTAATACATGATATTCGTAGCAATGAATATTATTTGTGAATAAAATGATTCATAGTAATTTAATAGTTCTCTTTTGAATTCATCTAACTTTATGTGTATGTTAGAATCTTAACATTTTTTTACATGAATCAATCTTTCCATTTAAATCTTTACATATCTTTACATAAATAACTTGAATGTTACATGATCTCTTCATAAGATGTCCGCGTGGCATAACCACAATAAACTTATCGTTCTAAACGAAAAGTTTCAAACTTTACAAAACTAATTCAAAATTGCAGTTTTCATTTCTAAGAATATAAATGAAAATCAACCATATTAATCATTATGACTAAATTTTCATTTAATATGATAATGGATATCTTAATGATCGAAATATTGGTTTTTAAATGATCACAACTCTTTTTAACATTTAAATATTATATAATTTAATACGATAATGGTTTTTATATTGAAATATTGATAATGATATTTTAAATAAATAAAATTTTAAACCTTACTAAATATGATAATGACATTTGAATCATACACCTTTTTAAACCCGATTATACAAGTTTTATTTTAATCTCTATTATTTTAAAAGTATTCAATATGGGATTCATTAAAGTATAAATTATATATATTTATTAAAATATGTAAAATTTTAAAAATTTGAAAAACAACTTTATAAGTTGAAATATTAATAATAAATCAAAATTTTGAGTCTTATTAATAAATAGTTAGAGCTATAGTAAAAATAATATTTAACCTAAAAGGCTTAAGAAAAATTGAGCACTTGACATATGTCCTTCTATTGTGTTAAAACGGAGCGTATTTTAATCATTGTGTCAAATATGTCTGCTCATTGTGTCAAATATCAGTTCATTGTCTTATCAATTTACATCATTTGTTATTTGTATTCGTCGTTGTCTTTTATGTTTTAAATCTTTTTGTGTTATTTTTCTTATTGTGTTATCTTGAATATTATGAGTTATGAAAATACATTTGTGAAATAATATCATTATGTACTTCTAATTGTAAAACACATGATAGATAACAATATATTTATATAATCTATATAAGATAATGACAAAAAAATAATAACAAAAACAACATATTTGTTATCTTGAACATTATAAGTTTTAAAAAATATATTTGTGAAATAACATTATTGTATACTTTTTCTTGTAAAACACGATGATATATAACAAGTTTATATATTCTATAAAAAATAACAAAAATAACACAAAATGATTTAAAACGTAAATCACAATAGTGAATACATATAACAAATGAAAAAATATGACACAATAAACTGATATTTGATACAATAAACTGACGTATTTGACATAAAAATCAAAATGCCATCTCCTTTAAAACAACATAATGATATGTGTCAAGTTTACAATTCTTCTTAACCTTCTTAAATTAAATATTATTTTTTACTATAACCATACCCTAATGTAATATGGGGTCTTTTTGATTTTTTTATGATAGTGATTGTTTATCTTGTGGACGCATAAAAATTTGATATACATTGATATTTGTTTAATGTTGGTCATCACATACTACTGATATTTAATATAGTCAGATTATATTATAAATATTTTTTTTGTCTTGATATTGTATCCTTTATTCAACGTATGAATTAGATCATATAATAAACGTTTTTTTATTTGGCATTTTATCTTATTTAATACGTGTAGGAAAAGAGTCACTAACCTAGTCATTTGATAAAAGTTTTAAATTAATAATAACATTTTATTGATATAACAAAAGATTAATAATTTGAAATATATGAATTTTTCTTTTCGTTCCTTATTTTTCTCCATCTTTATTCAATCTCTGTCTCCATCTCCTCTTTCTCTCTTTCCGGTTGATACTCTTACTACATCTTTATATGAGATTTGATGTTCAATCCTTAGTTCATCTATCTCCAATTGTGTATTCTGATTTGGTGTGACCATGAGGACGATATACACTAACACATACATAGGTTTAAGAACCAAGAGTATGTTATGATTTTTTTATGTCCTGCTGATAGTTGTATTCTTATCACGATGGTGGGTTGCATTACGAATTGTGTTGATATTTGGGTGACGATATAATTATGGTTGATCGTGTGTGACCAGCTCTATAGTATATTAAAAAAGTTAGAGCTTTAGGTAAAAAAAGCTAGAATGGTCGTTTAAATTTATAGACTCTAATTTCTATAAAAAAAGATTTGAAAATAAAATTTTATTTAAGTCTCAAAAAGGTCGACCCTATGTCGGGTAGAGTATAATTGCTCTGAAAATTTGTTAATATTGTTGGGTGTTGTTTATTAGAGTTAATTTTGAATATCTAGCGGGGCTATGGTTTTATGTCATGTGCCTGCGGCTTGCAAAACGTTTGTATTATTGTGATTGACTTTATGTACTGTTGAAGTGTTGTTTTTGTTTTCTTGTAAGATAATTAGGTCTAATATTATATGCTATCAATTGTTTGGTTAATATTGTGTGTTGCTTGTTACTTGCATGTGCTTTCAAAGTTGAACCGTTTACCATATAGAGAGTGCTATGATTTCCTTGTTATTGATTGTAAACATGCATATAAATTGTATATATCTTTAGGCTTTTCATGGTATTATAATAT
Source organism: Flaveria sonorensis (assembly GCA_025506505.1). NCBI lineage: Eukaryota > Viridiplantae > Streptophyta > Magnoliopsida > Asterales > Asteraceae > Flaveria > Flaveria sonorensis. The sequence continues at coordinate 13,769 of JACCIY010001161.1, read as the reverse complement.
AATATAAGTTCCATGCACATGTGCATGATGCATTCTTCTTTTAGAAGTAGAATGTACATATGTATATTTTGCTGTATTTTTTCGTTTGGAGTCTCCTTGAATATAAATGTATTTTAATAGTACTTCAAAATACTTAATCGAATAAGACAAAGGTAATCAAAACTAGCATACAAATATTTACCTTGTTTTACTTGGTTGGTAAATGTTATTCCAAAGCAGAAGAAGAAATGAAACAGTATAGGAGAGAAATCAATTATATATTCCTAGTTACAATCTCTGTATTTTTATTTCTAATTTATATAATTAGATAATAATGATCTATGTTGATTTATAGAATTTTGGTTCTCAACTAAAATTCTCTTTATATTCAAGTCTTTATTCATATGAATTTATAGCTTATTCATACGTGATTACTTAGTTTCTAACTTTTTCCCCCTATTTTCTGTGGAAAAAAATTGTGTCATGCCAATGTGAAATTAAAATTTGCATTTCATAACAATTTATTAATTTCTTAATCATTAGTGAATTATTAGTTAGAAAGTCCGTAACTTTTTATGTATTTTTTATTTGATTTTAATATATTTTTACATTTCTTAAGTTACTGAAAGTCAAAGTTGTTTTGTAAACAGAGAGTTTAGTTAATTCTTTTTTTCTTTACTTTTATCAATTGCAAGTTAAATTTAAATAACATCATAAAATAGCAATTATTAATTTCATAGTATGAAACTTCTTATTTTTCAAAATTGTTTTGAATGTGATTCTTAAAGTCTCGTAATCCTAAAATAACCTAGTTTCAAGCTCATAAACAAATCTTGTTTACTTTACAAATTATGTTTATCTAGTGTTTTATTCATTATGAGCTATTTCTAAAGTTCAACTTTGAGTTGACATCACCTAAAAGAGTTGAATATGCTTTCTAGTTTTGAAGATGAAACTTAAGTTCCCGACACGACTTTTAATCTGGTTTTCAATCACATATAAGGATGTTCATAAATAGTTAAACCGACTAAATCGACCAATCCAAAGCAAATCAATCGATTAAGCAGTTATGATGCCCTTATAATTTGGTCCATAGGTTTGTTTTTGCGGTTTCACAATCTAACTATGTAGCTAATTGTTTAAACTTGAAATCAGATTTGTAAATCGAACTAGTCATTTGAATTTTTAACTTTTTACTTTTCAAATATATATTTATGTATTATAAAAACTAATAATTTGTATTATCTTAAAAAAATAATTCAAATTAATGAATTTAAGAAACAAAGAAAAAAGATTTAAAAGGTCAAACAGAACTAATTAGTTCAGCCCAATCAACCCCACCTGTCAGTTTGTCGTTTTTTAAAACGCTAGTTAGTAGTTCAAGCCACGATATTTGTCAGGAACAAATTAAACTGAATTATAAACACCCGTATTCATTGTTATGAAACTTTATGGTTTTATTGAGCTTCAACTATAAAAATTGTTCACCTTATAATAAAGATGATTTGGTGGAGGGTTGATTTGCAAGTTGTTTGGTGAGTTTGTGGCGCAAACTAACGGGCGGTAGATGAGATCCTCTCCTACGCATTTGTCCCTACAACCCTACTATCACTTTAGCTCATGCTTATTAATTGTCTTCCTTTCCAATTAAACAAATAGGGATAATTACAAGTGAGTATGACTTATTAGCTCTTAATATTTTAATATTAAAGATGGGTTTTCGTTTGTTAGGGTTTAATTTTGATTGTTGTGATTATTTACTAGTTAACAATCTTTTGATGCAAATTAAAAAAAAAATCTTTTAATGTATGTCATAACTTATTTCACAATTAAACAATTAACTGTTTAGTTTTTAATTTAACGATATAAAGACATAGTATCAAATGGTTCTAGGCTAAAGAGATCAATGTGAATCTTTTTATAAGTTGAAAGTTCAGATCTTATAATAAATAAAGATATAAATTTAGGAATACAATTAAATATTTGTGAGTTAGTCGTTATAAAAGAATGTGAAAATGAGTACTATTTGTGGATTGTTTTGTTAAGTTCTTTTGATAAATAAAGTGGGTAATTAAGTGTAATAGTTGTGGTGTCCGTAACCTTTTCGTTTAGTGACATCGATAATAGCTTTCACGAATGTGATGTGAATTTTAATATTGTAAGTGCAGGTTGATATACCTAAGAAGGAGTAAAAATTAATTTTTAAAAAGTGTAATAGTTGTGGTGGTAGGTGATTATATATACATATTTTTTATTATTATGAAGGTCAAAGTAGATATATTCTTTTGAATAAGTTGGAAGGATAGATAGAGAGATATATTTGTCTGGTCACATATATAAAGATTTGTCAATAATGTAGTTGTAGAATTAGTATGATGTCATTAATGGGTTTGTGGTCTACTAATATCAAGATGGATTGTAAATATAATCATTTGTATATCATGTCGTGTTTTGCGCGACGATAACCAGTTGTTAATTCAAAACAAAACAAAATGTCATAGTTAAAAGGCTTAGAATAAGTCAATCGTTACGGATTCAAATAAAAATGATGACATGCCAGACAATGTTAATACCCTTGACATCATCATAGCCTTGTACGGGTGGCTCGGCAAATAGTTGTTCGTCATCATCGAAAACTAAAACTGAAAACCGGATCACATCCCCAACAACACAAAGTCAACATGTTACAATCGTGAAAACAACTAGAGTGATGGTAACCGACAAACGAGACCCACGACTCAGCAACCGCGATCAATTTTGCAACAACCAGTACCCGTAATCCTCTCACACAACAACACACACTTTCTCTCTCTCTCTCTATATATATATATAAATCAAGGGAAACTATGTATACTTAAACCTCAAAACATGATACAAAACAGAAAAATTGACAACTATTGTGGTCATATTTGAATAGATATTAAACTACCTATTCATTTATTGCTTTTTAACATCATGTAATGTAATTTCATAAGTTCTTGATGGTCTCATGATAAACACCTGGTGTATGTTTAGAAACAGTTTAAATAGCGTATGATTTTACAGTTCTAGAAAAAAGATGTGGTAGTGCTAGCTTGTTTCTTTCTACCAGAAATGTTTGTTTTTAAGGGACAATTCAAAAGAAGGGATGAACACTTTTTTTGTGTTTTATATTAATTAATTAATTAATATAACCTTCATATGTATTACATATAGCATCTATGTGTAAAGTAATAACAAAGGCCATGAAATTGGACAATCACTTAAGAATTTAGATCGACATTCTGTGATAATATGTATGTTCTTGTTCAAAATTTACCTAACTCACGAAATGTTTTCACAACTTAAAAAATACAAAATGATAACGACTTTGTCTTGATGATTTTAGGGGTTTAAGCTGTTACTTTATCGCTAGTAGTGCTACAGTATCTATTCATTTCATTGTTGATTTTTATGTCAATTTATTAACATCAAATTGTATGAAAAATAGATAAGGGTGCACCACCTAGTATGTGTAATGCGTTATAATGTCAACATATCTAACAATGCAGGATCCTTTAATGTATCATCCGAACATTCAAGAAACCATCAACCACTATGCTCGTTAATATGTATAACATTGTACAAGTATCATGTTATAGTTGTATTACATACGCTATTACCATATAGTCATAGGCGAAGGATAATAGGGCGCCTCCCTTTTTTTTTTTCGTCAATAGTGTTAGTTTGGGTCCGGTAGTGTGAATTTTTTGCTCGATGGTGTCAATTTTTGGTCCGGTTGTGTTTAACCATGTAGTAGGCCTTAACATGACCAAGATTATATGAAAAAAATTATAAATACATAACATGAAAAAACACAAACATAGTTAATTTAAGTGTTGGGACAAGAATGGGTCAGCGGAGAAGTTGGTTTAAATATGATATACTTTCGGTTTTTTTTCTTCATTCAATTTAATTTTCCTTAATGTTCACTTTCAAAACACTTAATTTTATAACTGGCACCTATATGTTTATGCTTGTATGTTTTTAAATACAATTTAGTCCAATTCCGCCGTAACACGAGGGGAGAATTCTATTAATATTATTCTAAATATATAAAACAAACTACTAACATAATCTTTAAATATATATTGGCTCAAGAATTAAGGTTATGATGGCTATATTATAAGAAAACCTTTGAACTTTTCAAGTTTTGTTCTTTAAACAAAGGACTTCCTTTTGACTTTAGATTTTAGCATTCAAACAATATGTCTTTGGATGCTATTTCAAGTGGATTCCATTTTGAGATTCTTGATTAAAATAACCATTTAGCATTATCAAATAATAGTTTGCAAATGTCTATGTTAACCTGATAAATGAATTCCTTCTCCATTCCCAATAGTTGTATAATGTGATAAACAAAATAATCATATACGAATATTCTTTAAGATTTGGTTAATTCTTTAATTACCAAAGTCACATGTAATCTAGACCTACTATCTTACGCTCTAAACCTACTTTATACAATTAAACAAAATTGTGTCATTTAGAACTTTTTTACGATTGTTAATTACTATCACCGATTCAACATAAATATATAAAAAAGACCATTGGTGTCATATGCCAAGTCTATATATACCGGCCCGTGTGATGTCTTATAATGGTGGGGAACATGTGACATAATGCTAAGATCTTAGGTTTAATTAGAGGTGGCATAAAAACCGGGTTCGGACCCGACCCGGTGGACCCGACCCGGAACGGGTACGGGTACGACCCGGTATATGTATACCCGGTTTGGACCCGAAAAAAACCCGTAGGGTTGGAACCGGGTATGATTTCTAGAATTTTTTAGAACCCGACCCGACCCCGACCGACCCGACCCGGAACCGGTTGAACCCGGGTTGGACCCAGTTTTGACTGTTTTTTTTTTTTTTTTAAAAAAGTAGCCGTTTATAACGGCTATATAGCCGTTGGGATCGATTTTTGGCCTTTTTTGTCACTTTTAGGCTTATAAGTTAGTATAAATAGGTGTGGATTGATATGGTTTAGTACCCAAGTCTCAAACGCAAAAACATACGCAAAAAACGCAAAAAATACTCTCGTTTACTCGTTTTACACGTTCACTCTCTCGTTTTACACTTTCACTCTCTTCAATCTTGATATGGCTCACTCACAATCTTCCGTTGGTCAAGGTTCGTCCAACGCTCCAACCGTCGTTCGTATTCTTGCACACAATCGTAACATGGATGTTTGGTGCAATTGGGATATGGTTGAGTTGAGTGACGGGTCTGTAAAGGCTCGTTGCAAGTTTTGTGGAGCTTTGCTTGCTAAAGATTCTAACACGACTTTAAACAAACACATTAGTAAGAAGTTTTGTAAGTCGTTGAAAAGTAATCCGGATTCGCAACAATCACAATTGGGTGGAGACGGTGGAATCTTTAATTACGATGTTAATACGGTTCGAGATCGAATGGCGAAGTTCGTGATTCAAGAAGCTTTGCCTTTTAGTGACTTCGACAATCCTCGGTTGACCAACTTAATTCGAAAGACGCTTCAACCTCGTTACACCCACGTAAGTCATACTACACTTAGACGTTATTGTTTAAAATTATGGAAACAAGCAAAAAATGATTTAATTGTATTATTTGAAAATTTAAATACTGGTGTAAACTTAACTAGTGATGTTTGGTCGGCTCCACACGGTTACCCGAATCGTACCTTTGCGTCACCGCTCATTGGGTGGATCCCAATTCATGGCAATTGATGAAACGTACGATTGCATTTGATCTTTTTCGCACCACACACCGGAGAATTTTTGTTTTACTTTTTAGATAATGTAATATATACTTTTAATTACAAAATAAACTTTTTTCAATTGCATTTGATAACGCCTCTAACAACACAACCGCGGTTGAAAAATTAAAATTAAAATATCTTCCGATTGCAAACGGTGATTTTTTCCATACTCGTTGTGTTGCACATATTATTAATTTAGTAGTGCAAAACGGACTATCCGGGCAATATGTTAATAACTTTATTACAACTTTCGATTTATGTTACATGATGTTTTTAAAAAAAGTAGAAGAAGATATCAAGATTATAAACAACTTTGTAAGGATACGTACTCTAGATTTTTAGGTCCTAATTGGGATGTACCTACTCGGTGGAATTCGACTTGTCACATGTTTGAATGTGCTTTAAAACAAAATGGCACTTTGAAAGCTTTTCATAATAGTCTTTCGGAATGGTGAAGCCGACCCATTTCCGGATGCGGGTTGGGAGAATCTTCAACGTCTTTCCGAGTTTCTTGAGGTTTTAAAACTCAACAACAAAATTATCAGAAGTTTATTATTCCACTAGTTATTCGGTGCTTCAAGAATTATATTGTATGACTTTGAATTTTAAAAAATTTTCAAAATAAAAATAATATGTTTAATCAAATGATAGAACTAATGAAAGAAAAGTTTAAAAAATATTTTAAGGACTTACCACCCGTTTTTACGTGTGCCGCCGCTTTAAATCCGTTTCTAAATGTTGCGGGGGTTGAATGTTTGATAGATGAGATAAATAACAATTTGGATATGCATGACGAAAACTCTAATTTTTCAAACGAGGCAAAAGAAAACTTTAATCATAGTTTGAAAACAATTTATAATTTTATTTATATAGATATGGGCCTAACGTAAATATAACCATGCCAAGCGAATCAACCTCAAGTTAGTACATCGGTTAAAGACCCAGTTTTGACTATGTTGAATGTTGTCCGGGATGTGACGGCTAAACGACAAAGGGGTAACACCCCAACAAGTTAGCTCGGTAGATATAGTGGAACGGATTTTATCTCCACTATGACTACCGAAGATTATCGTGCATTCGATATTTTGGCTTGGTGGAAAGGAAAATAATCTCAATTTCAGATTCTTTCTGCTATGGCCCGTGATTTACTAAACGTCCAAGCTTCTACGGTAGCTTCAGAATCTGCTTTTTCTCTTAGTGGCAGAGTAATATCATTACGGAGAACAAGACTAACTCCGGAAGCAGTGGAGATGTGCATTTGTTTAAAGGATCACTTAGACGCAACGGATCGTATACAAAACCAAACAAGCCTCGAAGACGAGATTACACTCAAAGCTAAAGTACATGATGAAGAGGTAGAAGACGGAGTATCTTCTGGCATATCCGACGAAGAATTAGCATTTGATCAAACATCTCGTAGTAAATAAAATTAAACGATATTATTATTTTTTATTGATTCATTTATGTATTTTTAAGTTGTTTTAATATTATATGTCTTTCATGTTTTTTTTAAATTTCTCTGTCATTTAAGAAAAGAAAAAAAATAAAAAAAAAAAAAGAAAAAACCCGGTTGGACCCGGTTTCATACCCGACCCGAACCCGACCCGACCCTACCCGGGTATACCGGTAGGGTTTTTATGCTGCTGAACCCGACCCGGGTTCGTACCCGGGTTCACCAATACCCGGGTACCAAAAAACCCGGTTGGGCCAAACCCGGGTTGTACCCGGTTTTCGGGTCCGGCCCAAACCCGAAATACCCATCTCTATCACTATTCACTAGTTGAGTAATTGAGGCCTTGAGGGTCAAAGATAAATGCATCTGGATTATTCAGACCCAATGTTACATTTATGGGCCGGAAAAGTTGGGCCTGAGCAAACCGGCTGACTGTTTTTTCGCCATGAAATTAATTTATAATTATGTAGGTGCAACATTCTTTCAAATCGAAACTAGATTTTATATATCAAGCGCGTTGCGACGGGATTCTGCCATGATTGCAAATGTTAAAACACATATACAAAACACGTCGAGTGATTATCACTTCCACATAAAACCCTAAAGTGTTCCCCATTATAAAAGCTATTGTCGCTTGAAATTGTTTACTCATAATCTGTTCGGTTTGTCACGGTACCAGAACATCAATGACAATCGCTATAGCCTACGATGCAAAAAAAATATTTGATTTTGAATACAACTCCATTAAAAAAAAATTCTTGGAGCGTTGACCAAAAAAACTAAAGGCATCCCGTTTTAGAAAAGTTAACGAAAATTAAAGTTTTCATATAAAAACAAAATTATTAGAAAACCAAACGGGTTAAAAGCAAGGATTATATATTAAAAACGAAAATAAAAAATATGGAAATCAATCGTAATTTAACTAGTGGTTGACCGCGCGATGCGACGGGTGTCCCCGAGTCTCACTTGAAAAGCGTAATCTAACTCGATCCGGCTTAAATACTAATTCTATTTGGTTATTATTATTATATTATTATTATTATTATTATATATTATGAAATATTTAGTAATTATATACTTATGTATATAAATAAGATAATACTTATTTTAATAATATCTATAACATCTAAAAAACAAGATTTCTTTTACCACTTGTCCTTCTCTTAAGCCATTTTTTACCACTTGTCATTTTTGTAAACATCATCAATTTTTCCTCCAAACGTGTATTATAGTAATTTAAATACTCATACAAATTTTTCTCTCTTATTAAAAATAAATTTTATTAATTGCTATATTTCTCCCTCTTATCTAATTTTTTAAAATCAAACTATCTTTTCATCTATTAATTAAAATCTAAATAAAAAACACTAAAGTTTTATATAATATAAAATTTTTTAAAACACTAAACATTTAAAAAAAATTATTTTAAGTCGTTTTATTTTTGAAAAAAATTATAAACAAGTGAAATATTTTAAAATAGTCTTATTAATACAACCAGAATAATTATAAATCAGAGTGTTTAAAAAACAAGAGATTTAAAAAAAAATATTTTTTTATAAAAAATCTTAAAACGAATGTTTAAAAATGAAACTATTTAGATAAGAGAGTTAAAAATGGTATAATTATTTTATTTCTTGAACTATTACGTATATATAATTTTAAGTATATTTTACATTAAAATATTATAGTGTAACTATTCGTGTTTATTTTACATATATTTTTACATTAAATTTAATCCGTTTATTTAATAGGTTTTTAACCTATCTATCTATCTATAAAAAAACTAAAATAAGCGTGAAACAACTATAAACCTCATTATACTTACTTTCTCATTTCTCTATATTATTAATAATAATATTAAATACTAATAATATTACTCATATCATTTTCAAATTAAAATACATAATCTAATAAATTAAAAACCTAATTTTTTTATTAAATATACACTTTTTAAAAACAAAAATTTATAAAATACAGAATACAACAAACTTTTTTTTTAAAATCATTTTCTTAAAACAATATATTTAAAAATCCCAATTTTTTATAAAACAAAAGTTTAAGAAAAATGCATTTTGTTTATTTACTTAGCCATCTATACGTAATTATAATCATATTTATATTCAAGCATAATTTTATAATGCATAAATTTTTATTAATAATTATTTAATATTTTATTTATTCAATCCGTGTATTACACGGGGACTAACCTAGTATAGTTATAAATATATAAATAGTAAATGTAAATTTAAATATTATTTAAAAGCAATATAATAAGATATACTTAATTTGATGAATTAAATAATGTATTAATTAGAAGAAGTATATTTAATAAGGGCAAATTAAGAACTATTACATAACACACTTGTATATTGTGCTTAAAAAGTTATCTTAGGTGACTTACACTTTAAATAAAATTATAATTGTATTCTCCTCAAATGCTTTATATAATAGTATAGATTATATAATTTCTTCATAGAACATTTTATATATTTAACACTTACTTTTTCACTATACTTAAACTCTCACGTCCCCACCCACACTCACACATGTTTTGAGAATTCTTTATAAATTTTAAGATTTTGGTGGTTAATTTGTGAAACTCATAAAGTGCACTATCCAAACCGACGCACTTCTTTAATGTATATATAATTTTCACGTGTTCTTGTCTGTTTTCATCATGATAGTCAAAACACCATTAATAACAAAAGGGGGATTATCAATAAATCCATTTCATGGTGGGCAGCGGGAAAACTATAGCTGGAAAACTAAATGGTGGTTTTTGGAACTGGAAAACTAAATGGTTGTTGGCAAAATGATGGTGATAGTATAAGGTGAAGCCTATGAAAGTATGGAGGAGGATCATTGATTCTATCCATGACCACCCTAATGGCACTAAATATGAAAAAAAAAGTGTTTCCTATGTAATCTATTGTAGTTTCCTATGTAATCTATTGTATTGGTGATGATGTACTCAGCACTATTTTGGTGGGATTGTACTTGCTTCTTGCTGGTATAGCTGAGTTTTTAATAAGATATTGTCTCTTAACAAAAGAAAAAAAAATTTGTCATCAGGATAGCGTGTAGGTGGGGCAGGTAAGGGAGAGGGTTCTCATACGCATTTAACCATAGATATTTCGATCATTGTTAACGCCTATCCCCCTTTGGTAATTGGAGACCTTAAAAAAATCTCACTTATAAATACACTATTTAGCTATTTTTTACACAAAAAAAATAAAAAAATACTCTTTTAATCCCCCGTATTTTCTACTCATTTGACATTGACTGTGATTGGAAGAACAACAGAAGTCTATCCGGCTTGTTCAACTAGATTGTCACATGAGACATTTTCTGAACCGCACGACCATATCACCAAACCGTTCTTGGAAAGCATCCTTAAATGTAAACGAGACAAAGTGGCAAAGTATGGTGTACTTTATTTTTACTATTTAAAAATATATTTATATGGTTTTTTCTATTTTATAATTTTTTTTGTAATTTTTAGGTGAATGTAGTTTTAAAAAATCAATTTTGTTTTTAACCTTTTTAAAAATAACGAGGACACCACAACATCCACTTGAGGCGGTTTAAAGGTAAATTTGAAAAAAAAATGACAGTGAAATTATTATCCGATGGTGTGTGTGCTTCTAGGTAGGAGGGTGTCACCCTCCATCTTCCGAAGCAGGGGTCGTACATTTGCCGTTAAAAAAAAGTGTCGCCCTCTCCACCTAAGGCAATTGCTAAAAGGTTGTAGCCCACTGGGTGCACATTTGGGTCATTTTAGAACACTGGTTTGGGTGTTTGCGCACAAATGATTCATAATCCGTTTGTGCAATAACTAGTTTTGACAAACTAATTACCGTATATGGAAAAAACTCTAACTTATGATAACAGATAGGTTAATAATTGAAACGATAGCCAATTCTTACCGGATAAAAACTGGGTTTTTTTAAACTTACTTTTTTAAATAAAAGGGTTAATTAAAGCATTTATATATAAAATAAAATTAACTGAACACTAAATGCATCAAATAAAATTAAATATGCATGGCATCACTTTTTATCTTTTCAACTGTGTGTATGCTCATCCACAATGTACAAAACTATTATACGCAACACTAATTTTCTCAAAACCATTCAACTTTCTTAATCACATGAACCGGAGTTTTCTTATCATTATTTTTCTTCGTCACAGGAGATATGAGGTTAGGAAATGGAAAAATAGCATGTTCTATATCAAAGCCAAGCGAACAAGCAACGAAATCCTTTTTCCCACTTGTTATTATGTTACTAGGTCATAAACCCGTGTATTACACGGGTTTGTATAATAGTAATTTTATAATTGTATAAATATACAAAAATTTACATAACTGGAAGTATTTTTATTACGTATAATAAAAAAAAAATAACAACTGTAATTCAAAAATCTTTAAATATTTTTTTGTACACGACATGTGTGTTTTGTATATTTGTCATATTTATAAACTATCAACAAGTTAAGTTTATCTCTACTTTTCACTTTGGATGATATCACATACATTTAACCATGTGTAAAAAGTGTTTCCTTTGTCCATGAAATAATAAGTTATGCAATTCCCTTGCTCTATGAAATAGTGAATGGTTATGCCTTTATACTATCTAAACTCAAGAACTCATAATGATTTGATAATAGACAACGCTAACTTTTATTAACTTGGTATTTATATGAGGTTATGGTGTTTTGCTAGATGTGTGAGTTGCGGCCCTAGGTTGTCCATATGGTATAAACCTGTGAGTTTATTTAACAAATTAAGAGAAACCAATGAGTGGATATGAAATTAGTGATATTAAGGCTTCTAGTAATTGTTATAACACAAGAAATGAAGTCAACATAGAACAAACTGAAGGGTCAAAAACCTAAATCATGATACTCTATTAGGCTCATTGCAGTCTAATAAAAAGTTAGACCCGAATAAATGTCATATTCAAATTCTAGTGAGTGTACCCAACTCACATTTAATTATCTCAAGTTTCTGCATTATTTCAAATGATGAGAATACAAAATTAAGTAAAACCTAATATTAATACGATTCTGGTATAAAAATTACAATCAAAAACAATTTATAAATCAAATATATTAAGTCATAATTCATAATTAGTTCATAAAAATGCCTTTTACCTATGTGGGTCCTGGCTAGGGCTGTTCAAATATCTCGACGTTCGAAAAGTCGCTCGAACTCGTTCGAAAAAAGCTCGGTTTTTGCTCGTATGAATTTTGGCTCGGTTGTAAACGAACCGAGCGGCTCGATTCTGTTTGAAACGAACCGAACACGAGCAAGGTACGCTCGCTCGTCGCTCGCTCGGTTTCGCTGGAATTCTTTTTAATTTAGTTTTTATATATTATATATTGTTATTTATTTAGTTATATACCAATTACTACTATTTTAATTATTTAGTCAAATAGTCAACAACTCTGAATGTAAAGCCTTAATTCTCTAACCAATTATCATTTCACATTTCAAAATCTTTTCACCATTTCACGCATCACCACTCTCCAGCCATCTCCTGTATCCCCCACCTTCCTGCCGACCGCCGAACCCGACCTCCGGCAATCCAACCTGCAACAATCCGAGTGCATCCCGCCTCCGACAATCCGCCTCTGAAGTCCGAGTCTGACCTTGTTCAATTGTTGCTAATCGTGATATCTTGATGAGTTAGATTTTCTTTGATGATTTGGGTCTTAAAGAACATTTACAGAAGCATTGGGGAATATACTACTGTTGGAACTTGAAAGTTGGAGTTTTGAATGAATTATTAGTTTTGTTTTAAATTGTAACACGAAACCGATCAACACCGCGCGCTCAATTAAAACCGAACCAAGTTCGAGCATAAAGTTTGCACTCGAATTTGTAAATTCGAACCGAACCGAGCCGCTCGGTTTGAAACCGAACCGAGTTCGAGCAGAGCTGCGTTCGGTTCGGTTCGGTTCATGAACAGCTCTAGTCCTGGCAACCTCTAAAACTTGAGTTGTTTAATATCACCAAATTATCATACAAACCATGTTTCATGCCCTGTAACATTAATTAAAAGAAAGTCAAATAATCCTAGTAAAAATACAACGAAAGTTGGAAACAGACAATTTATCATATAAGCTTGGCCATTCCCAGACTCAATAAAACTCTCATATGCGGGTTGACTGGATTAGTAGAAGCAAGCTTTTAGACTTTCCATTTCAATCTGGTTAAATCAGATTAATATTCACAAACTTGATAATTAGCATTGCTTTCACACGTGGCTGCAAACCTCTTGCCTTAATAGTCACTTTCATATCTAGAATTCTTTGTCACTTGGAAAATATAAATCAAAATCACAGGAAGCTTTGTAAAAAAAAATAAAGTTAAATGACTCATCTAAATTCAAATGTACTTAAGGAATATACATATTAGAAAATATATAATTCTTTTTTAGTTTTTGAAAGAAAAACTAAAATTAGAACCTGAGAGATTGCTTGGAATGAAGATAAATTAAAGTAGCTTGAGAGACATCTTTCATTGATTCACCGTTGGTTCCAAAGTAGTGATTAGTATATTGAAACATTTGTCATCTTC
>JACCIY010000767.1:0-49197 GCA_025506505.1 Flaveria sonorensis | reverse complement strand
ACCAGAGTTGATAAAACTAACGAGTCTTGAATTTATTTTTGTCACATATATATAACTTATCTTTTATTATTTGGTTGCTGCAGAAAACCAAGACGAGGAATGGCACTAATTAAGATTCTGGGTAAATGTTGCTTCGATCCTATGTATTATTATTGATATACATGATTGCATACACACCTATACATGTAAGAATTGTACCTGTGAATGTGTCGAATTTATTGTTCTAGTTATCGCTGGTTTCCCCTCAATCCTCCTGCTATTTTTTGCCACTTCATAATCTGGTGGCACTGTAAGAGCAACCCTTTTTCCTACGTCTCATCAAAGAACAAGTCTCCAAACCTTGAAGACATAGTCTCTCCTGTGGTATCTCCTTTTTCCTATAAGAGCTTGAAGATGCCACCCAAATTCGATCCTTCTCTTGAACTAGGGGATGGAGGTTTTGGAGCTGTTTATTACGGTAAGAACTTGATTATTTAAATGAAATGCCTTTAATTGTTCATTTTCAGTTGAAAACTCCACACCTGATCTTTCAAACTTTCTGAACAAGGTAAACTTCAAGACGGGCAAGAAGTTGCAGTAAGAAACTTCACGAGCACAACTACAATCGAGTCCAACAATTCAGAAATGAGGTTGAAATACTCACCAAATTAAGGCACCCAAATCTTGTTGTTCTCTATGGCTGCACGTCTAGACAAAGCCGTGAACTTCTGCTTGTTTATGAATACGTTCCAATGGCACTGTTGCAGATCACCTCCATGGGAACAAGCAAACACCCTACTAACTTGGCCAATACGATTGAACATTGCCATTGAAATCGCCAGTGCGCCTAGCACTACGTACCTTCATGCCTCTGAAATCATACACCGAGATGTAAAGACTAATAATAATTCATTCTTCTTGATCATAATTTCTGTGTCAAGGTAGCAGATTTGGTCTCTCAAGGCTCATATCGAATAATGTCACTCATGTGTCACAGCTCCTCAGGGAACACCTGGATACTGGATCACAATACCACCAACGCTATCAGTTAACAGATAAGAGTGACGTTTACAGCTTTGGGGTAGTCTTGATTGAACTGATATCATCAATGGTGGCAGTGGATTTAAACAGGTCTCAAGACGAGATAAGTTTGGCTAACTTCGCTTTAAACAGAATCCAAAATGTGCAGTTGATCAACTAATTGACCCGCTTTTAGGGTCTGATACAAATCCTGAAATCAAGAACATGATCACATCAGTAGCAGAACTGGCTTTTCAGTGTTTACAGTACGAATCAGAGATGAGACCTACAATGAATGAGGTGCTGGATGAGTTAATGAATATTCAAGCAGTGGGAGGAATAGAGCCTTATGACAGTAACAGAGATTTCCAAACCGTGAATGTGCTACCTTTGTCAGACACCAATGATGCAGTGATTTTGTTGAAAGATTTTCGGCCCTCTCCAGTTTCTGTTCACTAGTGAATGGCAAAGCATTAACAGTGCATCAACTATGCTAAGCAGTAATGGAGATAGATTATCATGAAAGCAGCCCTTCCACAGTCACAAATCTACTTTTACCCTCGCATATCATACTTTCTTTCGATTAATGCACATATACATTATTAATCCGCAGTCGTGTGTCATCTTTTGCCTCAGTATTCTAGCTTTGGGACACATACAATGTCCAATGAATAACATAACAAACGATGGTCTGTACACTATAAAGTTACGAAACTTGACCTGAAAATGGTCATAGTGCTATAGAATTTCTTCTTCATGGCAATGCAATCGCAATCGTTCATCACCGACAGTACACCGCAACAGCGTTATAAAAGTAATTTTTGGGGATAAAGATATATATTTTATAAATTAATCTTAATTAACTATTGAATATCACTAATCCTTATACATGTCTACAAAAAAAATTTTTCCCATGTAGATTAAGTTTATGGAGGGCACTGGAATCTATTTGGTATGTCTGGAATGATGAGTACTTGGTTTTGTTTGAAAAGTCTTCATTAGATATATTTTCTCATAAATTAAAGTCAAGAAAAATATAACAAATATTTATGTACTAACTTTTCAATATTTTTCTTTTTATCATTTATATGTATATTTTATCAGTATCACTTTACTACAATCAAATAAATTTTTTCCTTATTTTCATTTGGTGTTTCTAAGAAACGCAAGAATATTAATCGATAAATATGAGTCGATGAGGGAATCTTATTAGTTTGTCTTCATTATAAAAAGGTAATTTGATCAACAATGATGTGTTGGAATTGGAATATACTAGTTTCAGTCAACTTGTTTAAAAGACCTCATTTGTATACAAAAGCATCAAGTCAACTACTGGATTTCCAATATGCTAAAACTTCTAATAAATAGCAATAACAAAAATTACACGGGTTATTACATTTATAAACTTTCTTCAAGTTGTTCTGCAAAAACTCTTGTGTCCTGCATATACACAATACTGTTAATGTCTACATTTTCTTCTTGTGTGAATTAAATTCAATAAAATGGTGTCTGAAGTCTAGAGGTGTCTTTTTCTTAAAACAGTTTGATTATGATAAGTTGAGACGTGTTGAGGGGGCGAAATGGGAACCACATGAAACTTTCCAAGTGTGTACTATATTGGCTTTCGAAAGGGGTTAAGAATGAATGGAGGATAATAATCAATAAGTCAAAGTCTTGAGTGTCTTAATCAGAATGGAAAAAATGATCAAAGTGATGGAATTTCTATTGTTTCCAGCTTAGAAAATTGGGTCAAGTTGAGTTTGTGAAATGTGAAAGGTTATAAATGTTATCTAACCCAATTATATCGAAGAATTATGTACAAAAAACATAGAGGTAGAAATTGTGAACACTAATGTATATAATGCAATTATGGAGTCTCAAGAATGCATGTTATAAGCTGGGTGGTTCTCTAATCTCTTCTGATGGAATTTGAAATGATTATGGTATTGTTTTTCATAGAACTTTAGTGGCCGGCCCCTTTGCCTGCCACGGTTGCAGCACATGCTGAGAAACCCTTGAAATTTACCGGGGTGAATTTCAAGCGCTGGCAACAAAAATGTTCTTCTATTTGTCCACGCTGAACCTAGCCAGGTTCTTAACTGAAACGGTTCCTCATATACCTGAAGAGGAAATGGATGCTCAAAATGTGAGTGCGGTTCATGCTTGGAACCATTCGGATTTCTTATGCCGAAATTATGTTCTCAATGGTTTGGCAGATTCACTTTACAATGTGTATTGTAAAGCTACTACTGCCAAAGATTTGTGGGAATCCTTGGAAAGGAAATATAAAACTGAGGATGCGGGAACCAAGAAATTCATGGTTGTAAAGTTCTTGGAGTTTGCTATGATAGACTCAAAAACTGTTATGAGTCAAGTCCAAGAACTACAAGTGATTCTTCATGACATCCATGCTGAAGGAATGGCACTTGCTGAGGCATTCCAAGTTGCTATGATCATTGAGAAATACCACCGGGGTAGATTGATTTCAAGAATTACCTAAAACACAAGCGAAAGGAAATGACAATTGAAGATTTGGTTTTGCGTCTTCGTATTGAAGAAGACAACAAAATGGCTTTAAAGAAAAATGTCGTTCCCGAAACCGCTAAGGCCAATGTTGTTGAACATGGTCAATCATCATACAAAGTTAACAAGGGAAACAAACAGGGTGGGTTTAAGAAAACAATGGGAAAAATCAGCACCTTGGGTTAAAGGTGGTATTGGAAAGAAAAAGTTCCAGGGAACTTGCTATAATTGTGACAAACCAGGGCTCAAAGCTAGTGATTGCAAGCTTCCCAAGAAAGAAACTGTTCGGCAAGCAAACATGGTTGACAAGCTGGTTGCAATGATTTCTGATCTCTCAGTGATGTTCACTGAGGTTAACTTGGTTGGGACGGATGCCAAGGATTGGTGGATTGATACCGGGGCGACCCGTCATGTGTGTTCTGATAAAGCCTCTTTAGTTCTTTCAAGGAGGTTACCAATGGTGAGAAATTGTTCATGGGAAATTCTGCAACTGCTGAAATCAAGGGGGAAGGCGATGTGGTGTTAAAGATGACGTATGGGAAGGAACTAACATTGACTAATGTGTTGTATGTTCCTGAGATTCGTAAGAATCTTGTGTCTGGTGGCAGTTAAATAAGTTTGGTTTCAAAATCGTGTTTGAGTCTGATATGGTCGTGTTGACCAAAATAGTATGTTTGTAGGTAAGGGCTATGCCCTGAATGGTATGTTCAAACTTAAGATAACTGTTATGAATGGAATAAATAACGCTGGTTCTGCTTACAGCTTGAATCTTCAAATAAATGGCATGGTAGACTAGGTCATGTAAATTTTAATTCTATTCGTCGCTTAATAAAACTAAATTACATACCAACTTGTGGAATTGACTCAAATCATAAATATGAAACATGTGCTGAAGCCATACAAACGAGATCGTCATTTAAAAGGGTTGAATGAAACACCAGTCCCCTTGACTTGATCCATACTGATATATGTGATCTAAAATCAATTCCTACTAAAAGTGGGAACAAGTATTTCATAACGTTTATTGATGATAGCACACGGTTTTGTTATGTTTACTTACTCAAAAGTAAGAATGAGGCAATTGACAAGTTTGTCTTATTCAAAGCCGAAGCTGAAAATCAATTAAACCGAAAGATTAAAACGGTAAGGAGTGATCGAGGTAGTGAGTATGTTTCACCTTTTGCAGAACTTTGTGCAAAAAGTGGAATCATACATGAGCTCACTGCACCTTACTCCCCTCAATCAAATGGCATGGCCGAACGCAAAAAACCGTACCCTAAAAGAAATGATGAATGCCATGTTGATAAGTTCTGGGATAAGTGAAGACATGTGGGGGGACGCTCTCTTATCAGCAAATTTTGTCCTTAATTTAATTCCCCGAAAGAAAAGGACATAACACCGTATGAATTGTGGACGAGAATTAAGCCGTCTTACAAATACTTACGAGTTTGGGGGTGCCTAGCTAAGGTGGTAGTAACGCCACCAAAGCATCTTGTGATAGGACTAAAAATAATAGATTGTGTGTTCATTGGATACACTCGATTGGGCGGTCCACTTCGATTTCTTGTACATGACTCCAAGAATCCAGGAGTATGTAATGGGACCATCTTAGAAGCAAAAGATGCATCATGGTTTGAGCACATATTTCCATGTTTGGAAAGACACAAATTGGTTCAGCAAACCCATCTGACGAAAGTGTTCTACATGATGAACCGAGGCCATCGAAACGGGGGAAAATATTTCAAAAGAAGAGGTTGAAATTAATGAAGGTGAAGTCCGAAGAAGTAAGAGACAAAGGACTGAAAAATCCTTTGGTCCTGATTTCCTCACCTACATGGTTGAGGAGGAACCACAGACGCACCAACAAGCAATCACTTCGTCGGACGGGCCTCAATGGAGGGAGGCGATTCAATGTGAAATAGACTCTATTTTACAAAACCATACCTGGGAGTTAGTGGATCTTCCTCCAGGATGCAAACCACTAGGATATCGATGGATCTTTAAGAAGAAGAAAAAGCCAGATGGCACCATCGATAAATACAAGGCAAGACTGGTAATCAAAGGATACAAACAAAGAGAAGTCTTGGATTATTTTGACACATATTCGCCGGTGACGCGAATAACCTCCATTAGGTTGGTACTTGCCATTGCAGCAATTAGAAATTTAGAAGTTCATCAAATGGATGTGAAAACAGCTTTCTTGAATGGAAATCTGGAGGAAGAAATTTACATGGAACAACCTGAAGGCTTCATATCCAAGGGGCAAGAGAAGAAAGTGTGTAAGCTTGTTAAATCCTTGTATGGATTGAAACAAGCTCCAAAACAATGGCATCAAAAGTTTGACCATGTCATGATTGAGTCTGGGTACAAGATCAACACGTGTGACAAGTGTGTGTATGTGAAGGACACACCAGCAGGATATGTTATCCTATGTCTATATGTGGATGACATGCTCACTGGTGGAAGTAATGAGAAGGTAATAAAGTCTACTAAAGACATCTTGAGAGCAAGGTTTGACATGAAGGATATAGGATTAGCAGATGTGATTTTGGGAGTACAAATCACACGAACCCAAAATGGACTTGTTATAAGTCAATCCCACTACGTAACAAACTTCTTGAGAAATTCAATGCGAATGACTCTAATGTGGCTAAAACTCCCATTGACACGAGTCAACACTTAGCCAAGAATCGAGGTGACCTGTCAATCAATTAGAGTACTCAAGAATTATAGGCAGTCTGATGTATCTCATGAGTTGTACCATACCAGACTTAGCATATGCGGTAAGCAGGCTAAGCAGATACACGAGCAACCCAAACTCAACCCATTGGAGATGTGTGACTCGGTTGCTTTGGTACTTGAGGTACACTCGGGACTATGGACTACATTACATGAGATATCCGACAGTCATTGAAGGATACAGTGATGCAAACTGGATATCTGATACGAACGATTCCAGGCAACAAGTGGGTATGTGTTCACACTTGGTGGTGCAGCGATATAGTGGAAATCGGCTAAACAAACGGTCATTGCCAGATCCACGATGGAATCGGAATTCATCGCTTTAGATAAAGCGGGTGAAGAAGCAGAATGGCTACGTCAATTTGTAGAAGACATACTGAGATGGCCGAAGCCGACATCGGCCATATGCATACATTGTGATAGCTAATCGGCAATTGGCAGAGCTCATAACACAATGTATAATGGTAAGAACAGGCACATAAGACGTAGGCATAACACTGTACGACAACTAATCTCTACGGGAGTTATCACTGTTGACTATGTGAGATCAAAGGATAATATTGCGGATCGGCTAACGAAAGGCCTAAATAGAGAGTTAGTTTACAAGTCTTCCATGGGAATGGGACTGAAGCCCTTGAGAGGTCAAGTTCATGCGAAGGAAACCTAACTCAGCTGACTAGAGATCCCAAGATCTGAGTTCAATAGGACAACCTACTTGTATGAACAGGGGAGGTCACTGTGGGGGAGAGTCGATTACCACTCCACGTTTTAAAAGGGAGACTACTATAGGACTTTGTATTCTTCCTAGTCCATTCCTGAAAGTGACAAAGATCAAGGTTAAGTCTATGACTTTTAATGATTCGACTGAGGTAAACTTTCTTGGTGAATCACCTATGTGAGAGAGAAGTGGGGTCGCTTTGAAGGTATTGTTTGGGGCACCATACCTAATAGCTCTCGCAGAACCAGGCACGTGTCCAGGACCATAACAGACACAACTATGAGGACTTGACGTTGTCAGGAAGAGTCTTGTGTGAAACGTATTGTCGTCCACACAAACGGAAGACGAGTTCAAAGACATCAATGTCTACTTAGAGCCAGTGAGCTAAGTGCGTTTCATGAGGGAAGGTTCAAAGGGTTACACCAACCTGTCGTATGCAAAACTCAACCGTTGAAATGTAATCGGAATGCGATTGTTTTTGAGAATGACTCCCTATTCATGTGGGGGTTTGTTGGGAAATAAGGGTGTGAAAGGGAGTCTCTCTAATAGCCTTGTCCCACATTGGTGTGACAAAAGAAATATTATGTGTTTATATGTGGAAACAAGGTGAAAGATATTGAATGTCTTTATGATACCTTTTACACCATGACCTACCCGCGCGCAGGGGGGGGGTGCAAAAACGGGTTTCTGGCTGGAAAATTTGGGTCGCCTGCGGACACGAATGCCACTCCAAAAATCCGGGTCCGTGAGAAGCCGGTTTTTGCTCCAACCCGTTATGGTTTAATTTTGCTCTAAAAACTGTTGACATGCCAGACTCTTGGTTTTCTCATAACAGTTTTTGACTCTTGGCACTTCGTTTTCCACGAAATTAATTGTTGTTATTGCAGCACTTAATTGTTGTTATTTTGTGCATAAATAACACATTCTGTTTCATTGCTAGACACACTTCGTAACTCACTGCATCGTTCCGTAAATATTTCAGGCAAGTGGCAAATCCGACAATGCACCGTCATTGTTGCGAACCGATGTACCCTGGGAACAGACGGTGAATCTGTTTAAGGGAATTGTGTCAAACACAAGCCCGTTTCATTACTTCTGCTTTGCGGTTTCTGTTCATATATTGTATTGTTTTCTAACAATGAGCACATACGTGTTTTATTTTCAATTCATTTTTACCAACTTGTTTTAAAGAGACATGTTGATGGGTTTTTCTATCATCTGAACATTATTGATAAAATTAAGTGTAATGGATAAATCCCATCTTTATCATTATGGACTTGGTGATTTTTGATGTTTTCTTTAAACATAACATCCTACCCAATGGCGGAGGAGGGGGGGGCTCTCTTTTTCCGTCGATAGTGTTAAATTTGCCCGTAGTGTAAATTTTTGGTCCGGTAGTGTAAATTTTTGTATAAATATCGAGTTCGTCCCCTAAAAAAATAATTTCGCCCCCGCCCCCCTTCGGGGACGTTCAAGCTCCGCCGCTGATCCTACCGTAATGGTGGTGGGGACATTATCCATCTCTACCTTTCCGGGGCTACGTTTACATATCATCCACGTCGGTTGTGATTTGTGGTTTACAGGTACTTCATTTCAAACACGCTTTTTTGCGGTGCTCTGTATTTGTTACTCTCTGATTTGTTGATCTTGTACCCTTAGTAGCTAATTAGGCCGATAATACTTGCAATTCATGTCTCCACTTCATAATTTCTACGTCCTCTTTGTTGATTTGGTAGCATTAGTACGTGATTAGGCCATTAATAGTTCAAATTGAGGTCTCCACCTCTCAATTTTACCTCCATTAAGGCTTCTGTAATTGCAGTTTCATCATCTCAATGGACCTGGGTTGTATGGTTATGGTATTTTATGGTTTTTCCTACTCCATTTTTCTTAGGTTCTCTCTTGTTGATATCAGGTGACATATTAAAATGGGTCAGCAAGTTCTATGGCGCTCAAAACATGGTGCAGTTAATTTAACAACCCACATACTTAGCTATGTTCACTTTTTGTTAACTTGTATTTGATCATGATTTCATTGAATGCACTTTGTTCCTCATTATCTTATATTTGGCACTATTTTTTAGTTTAGACTTTGAAATAAGCCGTCTTTTTATTTCTGGTAGCTATTTCCTTAACCAATATGCTCTACATTTTTAACTTTATTACTAACTTCATAGACTTACCAATTTTGATTATTTTATTATATTTAAATTCATTGAAAGGTTATGTATGTTGAAAAGGTAACTGAAGTTAAGGCTAACACATGTTAAATTATTATATAAATATGATTTTGTGTCTGTTTGGTAAGACTTATTGTTTTGAAGAAAGAAGATTAGGTATAGCGATTTATAGGGTGGCAATTTCATCTTCGTTCTTGGTTCAAATGTCCACCCCACTTTGTGAAACCCATTTTACCTGTAATTTTTTTTATATATGTTTGGATTTACCCACTTGACCCGTTCATAAGTTGATGCATTGAAATTACTACATCTCTTTAGTGAACAACGATACATATATCAATTAGAATACAGTAGTATATTCCGTTTCAGGCTTAGAAAGTGAAACACTAAAGTCATTAGTTACTCATTTTTGGGAGGAAAAAGAAACATGATCTGATCGGGATGCTCATACACACACTGCATCTGGTTATAGTATCATTACCATCGCTCAAACTTGTCGGATACCGTAACTTTCCTTGGTAATAGCTACATTTCAAACACTTATGTTAAGGTTGTATATCATGATATGATGCAATTAGGTGCTTTTTTGTTTGTTATGAATGTTAGTGTTAAGAAAAGTGCAATTAGGTGCTTATTTGTTTGCTATAATTTTTCCCGTAGTTGTTCGTTTAATATATTACTTCTGCACATGTTATTCTGTCCACTACTCTGTTACACACAAGCTGCCGATCTTTGTTAGTTACAACTATGCACAATAAAGGTAAGTACTTTTGTTTACCATTATTGAAATAAGGTATGTGAAAGGCAGTGCAGGTTTTTTTGGGTTTTACACTGTCGAATAATGGTACGTGCAAGCCACTGCAACTGTGTTTTGTTAGACATTACATCTTGGTTTTTGTGATAATTTGGCTTAGATTTTTCCATGAAAACATCACACGTGTGCCTAAATGCCACACACTTGATTTAGATTTGGCTGCAACCTTCTGATCTGTATAGAATTTGCAAGTATTCTTTGTCAACATATAGGTAAGCACATGTATAGTATTATGCATAAAAATATCCCGTTGATCTTTCATACTTACAGGTATATACAATAAAGGTATTTACTTATGTGTTACATTATTGAAATATGGTATGCGTCAATTTTACGTGGCTACGTATACTTCCTTTACATGAATATTAGTCCTATGTAGGCCAGTTACAGCTTGCTAATACAGTTTTATTGCTGATGTACAAGTAATAGTTTGGGTATGTCATCGCACCCAGTTTGGGTATGTCATCGCACCCGTTTGCATATCGTGGTTTTGTACGTTGTTTTATACTCGTATTGTTGCTGTTTGTTTTCATGATTTATGTTTTTAGATAGTATGATTACAGCTTATAGAACCACATGATTGAAATAATAATGATGTAATTGACTGAATAATTATGATTACAAAGAGATCTATAAAAAGAGATAAATGTTACAATTAGATACCCTCTAAAATAGACAAATATAAAACTCATAATCTAACTTGGTCTAACATTCCCCACAAGTTGAGGGCGGGGAACGACCTGCAACTTGGACCTTAAAGACATAAATCGTTTTGTGGGTAACAGCTTGGTGAAGACATCAGCTATCTGATCACTTGTGGCAATAAACTGAACATTCAGTGGACCTTGAACCACCTGTTCTCGGACAAAATGGAAGTCTACTTCGACATGTTTTGTACGAGCATGAAACACTGGATTTGTGGAGAGATAGGTGGCACCTAAGTTGTCATACCAGAGAGTTGGTGAGGAAGCTGTCATAATACCCAGTTCATGAAGAAGGGCCTTTAACCAAATTAATTATGCTACAGTATCAGCAAGAGCTTTGTACTCTGATTCGGTTGAAGATCTGGACACCGTTCGTTGTTTACGAGTTGTCCACGAGACTAGGCCTTAACTGAGTGAGCAAGAGCGGGCTGCCAGTGGAGATCAGTGAAGGCCTACAGAGAGGAGCTGGAGTTGTGATGCAGCAAAAGACCCAAGTTAGTGGTACCTTTTATATAACGAGAATGCGTTTAACGGCAGCCCAATGATTTTCGGTCGGAGCATGCATAAACTGACATACCATGTTCACAGCGAATGCAATATCCGGTCCAGATAATGTGGCATATTGAAGAGAACCAACAATCTGACGATACTTTGTGGGATCTGAAAGTAAAGGATTGTCATTGATGTTTTAAATTTGAGAGAGCTCATTGGTGAATCAACTGGTTTACAATCAGAGAGACCCGAACGGTGAAGGATATCCATTAAGTACTTCCGTTGAGACAAGACAATATTGGGTCCATGGTGTATAACCTCAATGCCTAGAAAATAATGAAGCTGACCCAAGTCTTTGACTAGAAAGGTGGAGCTCAAACTATGAATGATACGATCGATGATTTGATCATTGTTACCGGTAATGATAATGTCATCTACATAGATGAGAACATAAGTAAGGTCCCATCTTTATTGAGAATAAACAATGATGGGTTAGTTTTGGAGCCGGAGAAACCTAGTTGTTAAAGAGCAGTGGAGAAACGATTGAACCATGCACAAGGAGCTTGCTTGAGGCTGTACACAGACTTATGTAATAGACACACATGCTCTGGTTTGTTCGGGTCCACAAAACCGGGAGGTTGTTTCATGTAGACTGTTTCTTTTAGATCGCCATGTAGAAAGGCATTTTGCACATCCAATTGACGGAGTGACCATTTATTACCGACAGCAAGGGACAAAACCACCCGTAAAGTAGTAGATTTAACAACAAGGCTAAATGTCTCATGATAATCAATGTCGGGTTGTTAATGGAACCCCTTTACAGCAAGCCTTGTGAATCCTGTTTTAACCTGTACACCCATTTACAATCAATAAGGTTAGTGTTTTTAACATAAGGAACTAACGACCATGTGCCATTCTTATAAAGCATGGTAAATTCCTCGGTCATGGCATGACGCCACTCCGGAGATTTGTTGGCAACAGTAAAGGAGGTGGGTTCGAAAAGCAAGTCAGGAGAAGTAGTGGTAGTGTAGGCTGCTGGATTGTAAAGAACAGTACGTTTAGGGTTAGGATGAAGATTAGGGGCTGAGACCGAGGTGGAGGGGAGGTGGTGGTGGTGAGGAGGTGTTGTTCCGGTTCAGTTGATGAGGTGGGTGGTGTTTCGGGAATAGGAGGATCGGGATGGACAACAGTGTGTGAGGTTAAAGAATGGAGTGGAGTGGAATCAGCTGTAGGCTGAACAGGAGTGGATTTAGGAGAGAATTGTGGAGGAGGGGTAGGAAAGACTGAGACATAAGACGATGATGTTGGGGGTGGCGAGGAAGGTGAGCGATACGGGAAGACATGCTCGTTGAAACAAACATGACGTGCTATGTAAATGTGCTCACTGGTGGGATCAAAGCAACGATATCCATGATGAACAGTGCTATACCCAAGAAAAATGCACGGAGTAGACCTAAAGTCCATTTTGTGACGATTATATGGACGAAGATATGGAAAACATTGACAACCAAAGACTCGAAGAAAAGAGTAGTCGGATTTAAGATTGAAGAGAAAAGGTGATTTGTTTGATGAAATTTGAGAGGGTAAACGGTTGATGAGATAAACAGCTGTTTCAAAAGCAAAGTGCCAGAAGCATTATGGAAGATTAGATTGAGCAAGTAGGGTAAGCCTGGTTTCCATAACATGATGGTGACGACGCTTAACAATACCATTTTGCTCACTTGTGTGAGGGCAAGATGGTCGATGGATTAAGCCAAGGGAGGTGAAGAAGGATGCTAAGTTTCGAAACTCGCCTCCCCAATCAGTTTGAACACTTTTTATTTTAGTGTTGAACTGTCTTTCGACCATTTTGGCAAAGTTTTTAAATGTTGTGTAAACATTAGATTTTTGTGCTAACGGATAAAACCACATATAACAAGAGTGATGGTCAACACACAACATACAAAACCGATAACCATCAAGAGATAAGGTGGGTGAGGGTCCCCAAACATCATAATATATTAAATCCAGGACATTATTACTTTTAAAATTGGAATATGATAATGAAAGTTTAGATGATTTTCCTGATTGACAGGAAGTACATAAAGAAGAAGACAATTTTATAGAAACAGGTAAAGAACACTGTGAAACAATAGAATGAAAAACTCGTTGATGAGGATGTCCCAGACGTTGATGCTAGATAGTTGAAGATGCTTTGGTAGCAGTGAAAGAGACTTGGGAATAGACTGGAGATGAGGAAGCCAGATGAAGTAGAGACACTGTTCACTTGGCCCCATGAGAAGGATAGTGTGTGTAGACTCGTCCTTCACAACAAAAAAAGAAGAATGAAACTCAAAGAAACATTATTATCATTGCAAAATCTTTGAATAGATAATAAGTTCTTTTGAAGTTCAGGAACATAAATAATGTTTGAAAGGTTAAAAGTTTTATGTGGTGAGATGATTGTAGAGGAACTAATATGAAATATGGGGAGAGGCTTACCGTCACCAACACGGAGAGAGTCATTACCTGGATAGACCTCGGAAGTGTCAAGGCTAGATAAGTCAAGACTGGCATGGCTATTAGCACCTGTGTCAGGAACCAAGTAACCCCTTATATGGATCCAAAATCTGAGTAGCCTGCATAGTTGGCTTGGGGATGTGGTCGAGTAGAAGAACTTGGCTGATTTGGACATTGAGACAGAAGATGACCTATACCACATCGATTGTGGTGACCATACATGGTGTTTTGAGTAGATGCCCATGAAAACTGTCGGGTAGAGCCACTACTGTCACGTGAACTTCTAGTATTATCTCTACCCCGATTGTTGAAGTTACCACGCGAACTTCCTCGTGAGTTGCCACGGCGGCTACCGCGGTAAGTATTAAATGAACGAGGAGCAAAAAAGGCATGTGGTTAAGAAGTTGGTAAAGCAATAGGGCTGAGTTGATACCCTAATTGGGCTACTAACAGATGCAGATTGGTAAGTTGAGACTGGATTGCAGTCGGGTTTGTGGGGGGTTTCCAGCCGTGGTAACAAAAGCTTACGGTAGTATCAGTAGGTGTGACAGTAGATTTGTGAAGCGTAAAGTCATGATCAGTTAGAACGCCTTGTAATTCATGAAAAGTAATGGGCGGAGAGCGAGCCAAAAGATTGGCTTTTAAACCATCGTCTCAGCCCGAAGACCAGAAACAACAAGCATGACAAGATCTTTATCCTTCACTGGTTCACCAGTATTAGCAAGAGCAGTTGCATATTCTTGTGCTCGGCTTAAATAATCAACAGGTTTTTCATCACCCTTTATTGATATCTTGAGAAGTTGGGTTTTCAACATATATTCATGAGAGGCGGTTTGTGATGCATACGCACACTCTAAGGAAAGCCAGACATCCCTGGAAGTTTGGCCTTGAATATGCTGAAAAGAGGCTTCAGAAACAGTGGAAACAATAAGCATACGCATGTGAGTATCATTGGCAATCCATCGGGCGTAGCTAGGGTTGTCGGTGGTGGCCTGGTCAAGTTGAACCGTGGCTTCGGGGCACGGAATGGTTCCATCCACGTACCCGAATAGAAGATTTGAAACCAGGAATGGTTGTATCATCGCCTTCCAATACCCATAGTTTGTGGGAGATAGTGTAAAGGCGAACTTATGGGAGTTGTGGGTCGTTTTCTCCTGTGTAGTAAAGAGAGCAATAGTGGCCATGTTAGTTAGAGATGACCAGGATAGGCTGTTGTTATGAGTTGTTGTTGTTGGCCGGAAAAAAAAGAGGAGAAGGAAGGTTGTCGGCAGGTTAGGCAGTAGCTAGGGTTACAAGGTTCTGGCTCTTGATACCATATAGAACCATATGATTGGAATAATAATGATGTAATTGACTGAATAATTATGATTACAAAGATCTCTATATAAAAAGATAAATGTTACAATTAGATACCCTCTAAAATAGACAAATATAAATTCATAATCTAACTTGGTCTAACACAGCTCAATTGGTATGCTTCTCATCAATATTTTGACCCCTTCAAGTTGCTTTCACTTAACAATTGCAGTAATTATATAAGTAGCTTGATACATGTTGAATCCAGAGTCATTTGATCTTCAGATTTTTTAAACCTTTTTACTCCTGATAACATTTGCAGTAATTACATAAGTAGGCTGATACATGCTGATTACAGACTCATTTGACCATCTGATTTTATAACCTTTTCACTCCTGCTTGCGTTAGGTTGCCTTGGTTTCCATATCGCCATGCATCTTCATCACTTACGGTAACCACCTTTTATGTTGCTACGTATAGTTCTGTTACATGAATGTTAGTTCTGCTTAGGCCATTTACATCTTGGTACTGCAATTTCATTGTTGTTGTACAAGTAATAGTTTTGGTTCTTACCCTCACTTTTGTCCCTACTTAAATATAAATCTAAAAAAATATCAAATGTCAGTGCATTTACCTATAATCTATGCTTATATTGATAGTGTAAACACTTTCTAATTTGTTAATTCCACATGTTTCACATTTTTGTGGATTCAGCGTTCATATGATATAAACTTTATCCATTAGTGGATTGCTCTAAAAGATGAGGGTGGTCAGATCTAGATTATGTGTCACTTACATATAGATTTCCAACCTCTGACCATGTAACAAATCCTATTGGCTTTCATAAGGAGTGCCCAGTCGCCAAGCTAAGAGACCAGAATTGTATGCTTCCCAACAAATGTGTAAAACGAACCTACTACATATCATTAAAGAGAACCTGTATTCTTTTTGACATACTTGCTTATTGCCGCGGGTGTACACTGTTTAAAGGGCACCACACTCGTGTATATTCCGATATTTGAAAATTTTCAAAAATATTACCCCATCTAAGTTGTTCCCAAATCATCTCCTAGGGCCCCCATCAGCAGTTTATATAAAAATGGGTCACCATGCGTCGTATGCTACTGATAAAGCTCCAAGCATTTCCACTACTCCTAAAGTAGATTCATATGCTTAGAACCTCAAACTATTGTCTACAAAACCTTCAAAACATTAACTTAGGAAATAGTTTTCGTAGTTAAATATACAGCACCAACAATGCATGACATCCAAAACCATCAATTTTTGTACTATCATGTAAATCCTCCTGCTTTTCATTAAAAACATGACATCGATCTGATTTGTTTACGCAATGTTACACCTGAGAAGGCCAATATATGTATGACATAAGTTTATGTATCTCTATGATTTCATCTAAGTTTCCGGTATTTAACTTTGCTTACTTTATGCTTTTACATTGTCGCAGCTTGAACCTTAAAATTAATAAATATGATGAAGTCATTGATGAAATGTTCATGAGATCTGCTGGTAATGACTAAATTAATTGAACACTTAAAAAGACGTGGTATTTTGATTGTTTACTTCTAGGTCCTTATTTAAACAAGTTATGTATGGTTAGAAACAGGAACAAATAATGACCTTACTGTGCATCGCTTGTAACTTGTTGGTTTTGCCACTTGTGATTTTTTTTGTTACTTACCAATGCACTACGTTTATTGCTTTCCAGTTTTCCTGACTTGATGCATTTGTGAAGCTTCAAAACATTAATTTAGAAAATACTTTTCGTACTTAAATATACAACACCAACAATGTATGAAACACAAACCCATCAATTCCTGCACTATCATGTATATCCTCCTGCTTTTCATTAAGAACCTTCTATCGATTTGACTCGGACTACTACTATTCTTCAAAGACGTTATAGTATTTTCCACCACCTGAGCCAAGTGTTTTGGAAGTTTATACATTTTTATAAACACCAAAGACGTTTATGCACACATATATACTCAACATGACACATTAGACATCACACTACACTTGCTAATTAAACGTTCTTTCGTCTCAGTGTCGCCTCCCCCGAAATAAAATTTACCTTCTATGTTTACTAAAAACAATGTGATCGCCTCCCTGCGTACTACCCCATCATAATTCTCAACCCTGCAACTACACCAAGTCATTAAAAGTCTTCAGTCCGTTCATTACTACAACGTACCCTACATTCATTTCACATGACGCATGCGTCGCAATGCGCGCGAGCACCCACTAGTGTAAAACAAAACTATAACATTTATTAAACATATAAATCTTAGCTAAACAAAACAAACTCCTTACAAAAATAAACGAGAATATTTATAATAAAAAAACAAACTCAATTAAAATTTCAATCTGAAAAATCCAAAATATTATAATATTTAGTATTTGTATGTGGTGCAACATATTTGGTTGTCCAAATGTAATATGGAGTTGCAAAATTGATTTAAAAAGTTGATATGAGATTTTCAATTATATTTATTTTTGGTTTTCTGATAAAAACTTTCCTTACATGTTTAATCATAAAGTTTTTCTTTATCTACAAACGAAAAGCCCGAACACAATATTAAGGTGATGCAAATTTTGCCTAGATGTTAGAGTAATAATATCATTAGCCTCCAAATTGGCCCATAGGATAAATGATCTCAACTTGAGAGGTACTACAATGGGTGGGGTAATAGGATGGGAGATATAAACCACTTGAAACTTTTAAAATATAGTTTTGACGTTTGAAAGGGGTTAGAAATGAATGGAGGAGAAAACTAAAAGAGGGTATTGATGGGGCTGGTCAATAAGGAGAAAATTGCAAAGGAGACAACTGATCAGGTTTGCTCGGTTTTTGACCTCCACAGAAAACTGAGGTGGAAGATATAAACAACAAAATACGCTGAAAATTGCAGTATTATTAACTTATTTAGTTTACTTGTACTTACTTAAAAGTGTATGAGACTGTTTGGCAGCATCTGAATCATACTCTTAATAATTTAGATGTCTGAATGGTTCAGCACTTAATGGTTCAGACTGTTTGTTTCGCGAGCAAATGTCTGAATGGTTTAGACATTTGTCTCTGAATGGTTAAACATTATACCAATGCTGAATGTTTAAGAGGACCTCTTATTTGAATTGGTCAGGCATTTGTCTTTGAATAGTTAAACGATATACTAGTTTTTAATGGTTCAGACCTCTTATTGGTTCAACAATTAATCATTCAGAAATTGCCAAACAACCCCTAAATATTATAAAAATCAACATACTTTCAGTTTTTTCTTATTAAAGTCTCTTTATAATTTTTTATACATAAAAACCATCATACTTTATGTTTTGTCTCATAAAAATCACTCAATAATTTTTACATATAAAAAACCAACATACTTTTTGTTTTCTCACATAAAAATCAATAATATAGTTGCTTCCATAACTTAAAACGATCCATAATATAAACGAGTTGAGGGTTTTTTATATGAAAAAATAGAAAGTATGTTGGTTTTTTATATGCAAATTATTGTTGGGGGACTTTTATAAGACAAAACAGAAAATGTAATTTTTTTTACATGCAAAAATTTATAAAGTGACTTTTGTAAGAAAAAACTGAAAGTATGTTTGTTTTTTTATGGTATTACCCTACTTAAAATTAAAAAGTTAAGAGTAAATATTGATATGAGTTAAAAGCCGTGACTCGTTTATAACTCTTCTTAAGAGATACCTAGACTATTTAAAACTATAAAACCTAAAAAAACTGCTTTTGGCATGTCATACGGAAGTCATTGCCACTAGGTGAGGTTGACCGTCGATGTCAAGATGGTAGTTTTATAAAGTTTTTACGAGCTTGTTTTCAGAATATTCAATCTTATTTATGATTTTAATAACTTGGAAAATAAAATTATATAACTTAATGAAACGTACAAATCCTAATTCTAGCAAAACAAACATAACAGTTTACTATTATTAAGTAAAATCAAACCATAATATGTTAAAAAAAAAAAAAAAACACAAAACCCAGAATTAAGTTTTAATACCTGTATGTGGACAACTGGTCCATCTATCTTGACTAAAGAAGAGGAAGAAAATGACAAAAATAATTTGTAAGTTGGAATCTTTTTGGCGTTTGAAAGGGGTTAAGAATGAAGGGAGAGAAGACCAGTATAGAAGAGTGTATTATTGATGGGGTT
Source organism: Flaveria sonorensis (assembly GCA_025506505.1). Taxonomy (NCBI): domain Eukaryota; kingdom Viridiplantae; phylum Streptophyta; class Magnoliopsida; order Asterales; family Asteraceae; genus Flaveria; species Flaveria sonorensis. The sequence continues at coordinate 30,031 of JACCIY010000767.1, read as the reverse complement.
GATCAATGAGGATAGAACTCATTGCAAGATGTCGAGACAGCACCTATACTCTGCTTTTGCCTTCCAATTAAAAAAAAGAAAGAAAACCAAACATGCAAAAGATAATGGAGTCTCAAGAATGCAATTGATAAGTGTGTAGTTCTCTGATATCTTCTGTTGGAATTTAATTTGAGATGATTCACGTTTTCTTTTTCGTGTCGATTCTTCTTTCTTGTCTACCTCTTCTTCAATCCTCTGCTACAGATGGAAACATTTCGATGCCTCAGTGTCCCGGAAGTTTCAGTTGCCGAGGTTTGGGCCCGTTCAAGTACCCGTTTTACAATGTAACTGACACGCGATGTGGGTTGATCAAGGTCAATTGTACTTCGAAAGATGGGGAGATTCAAATTGGAGGACGGTCATATCCAATTGTTGGCAAGTATGATTCTGTGCACAATTCTAGTAATTTGTCTAATAATATAGTCATCAGGAACAAAACACTTGACCATCTTGTGCAGACAAATAGCTGTGAAGCTCTTATGAATGATTTTAGTTTTCCAAGTCCAAGCCCTATTTTGTATTCCATTTCAATATATCCCCTCATCACTCTCTTCAAATGCACAAACAATCTCGCTTATTTTAGCCCACATAGATACAATAGCCACAACACATGCAAAGATCACAATTTCTACTATAACTACTTCAATGGAAAAGTTCCAAGTGACCTCCCACATACATGTCAAGTACTCCACCTACCTATAAAATTGCCAAGCATGTCAGGACTCGATGAAACCAACATATTTTCTCTTCTCTCTTCTAATTACTCTATTTCCTTTCGATTGTCACCTTCCTGTGTTGACTGTTACAAGAAAGGCCGCTGGTGTGATACTATAAATGGACAGGATGTAGAGTGTTCAGATGCCATAAAGGGTATTTACAACTTCTTTTCACCTCTTCCATCTTCCCTCATTTTCACCTTACTATTGCTACACATTTAACATGCTCCAAAAATTTTTTTATTGCCCTATAATACATTCTTTTGCCATTTGGTTGCTGCAGAAAAACCAAGCGGAGAACCAACACCAACTGCAGATCTGGGTAACTTGCATCTGCGAACCTATAATTTGTCATTAAAAATATAAATACACACACCAGAGTTGATAAAACTAACGAGTCTTGAATTTATTTTTGTCACATAATATATAACTTATCTTTTATTATTTGGTTGCTGCAGAAAACCAAGACGGGGAACTGGCACTAATTAAGATTCTGGGTAAATGTTGCTTCGATCCTATGTATTATTATTGGATATACATGATTGCATACACACCTATACATGTAAGAATTGTACCTGAATGTGTCGAATTTATTGTTCTAGTTATCGCTGGTTTACCCTCAATCCTCCTGCTATTTTTTGCCATCTTCATAATCTGGTGGCACTGTAAGAGCAACCCTTTTTCCTATGTCTCATCAAAGAACAAGTCTCCAAACCTGAAAGTTGAAATGTTTCTAAAGAATCACGAGTTCCTAGCTCCAAAAAGGTACTCTTACTCACAAGTTGAGAAGATGACAAAGTCATTTAAAGTCAAACTAGGCCAAGGTGGATTTGGTGCCGTGTATAAAGGAGTGCTAAGAAACCAAAACCTAGTAGCAGTGAAGGTTTTAAGTGAAGAAAAAGGTGATGGGGAAGATTTCATTAATGAAGTTGCAAGTGTTGGTAGGACCTCCCATGTTAATATTGTAAGTCTACTGGGATTCTGTTTGGAGGGTCGTCGAAAAGCTTTGATTTATGAATTCATGCCTAATGGTTCCCTTGAGAGGTTCATACATAGTCACGGTTCTTCATGTATTAGCCAACTTGGATGGGAAAAGTTGCACCAAATTGCAATTGGGATTGCTCGAGGTCTGGAATACTTGTATAGGGGTTGTAGCACACGGATATTACATTTTGACATAAAGCCACATAATATTCTATTGGATAACGATTTTTGTCCTAAGATATCCGACTTTGGGTTGGCTAAGTTATTCCATGAGAAAGAAAGTAAGATATCCATCTCCCATACGAGAGGAACACCCGGTTATATTGCTCCTGAACTATTTTCTAGGAATTTTGGAGAAGTTTCTCACAAATCAGATGTTTATAGTTATGGGATGATGGTTCTTGAAATGGTTGGAGGGAGAAAAAACATCGAGGTTGGAGTTGATCATAAAAGTGAGATCTACTTTCCTCACTGGATATATAAGAAGATCGAATTACATGAAGAACAACTTGGACTGCACGAGATTGTGACCGATGAAGATAATAAGATTGCAAGGAAGATGATTATTGTGGGCTTATGGTGCATACAAACAAATCCCTTGAGCCGGCCGACAATCACAAAAGTGTTGGAAATGTTAGAAGGGGACTTGGCTTCATTGGAAGTTCCTCCAAAACCTTATCTGTCTTCTCCACTAAGATCCATCAGCTTCCCAACTATAAACTAGATGCACTCATGTGGCAAAATTGAAATGTTTTCATGCAAGTTTTATTAAATAAAGTCAAGTCACATAGGAGTAGTATTGGTCCTCTGATTCATAAAATCCAACTTGGTATTAAAGTACTTGTTAATGTACGTATGTATAGTATAGTAGAATAAGATATCAAAATGAATTAGTACGTATAAGTTTACTATCATATTGTGTAAAGATTTACCTAGCATTTGTTGGTGTGTCTATTGTGGATCAGATTTTTGATGGAAATCAAGCATTAAGAAAAACACATATAATTGAAAAAAAAGAAGATATATGGTTGACCCTGAACAGGTTTATGGTTCTTGATCCCCATACTATTACCAACTCTTGATAACCTATAGGTTTAATTGGTGATACGCCATCGTATATAGATATATGGTAGTCAAGAGACACAATTGAATGCAGGGGAAACATTTGACTCGAGCAACACTTGAAATAAAAACTGCAAGAAATATTACAAGTGGGAAGCATAATAACATCTCAAGGTTCACTGGACCGTTCTATTTCATCCGTTGTTGCATAAGAACATCTCAAGGTTCACTGGACCGTGCTATTTCATCCATTGTTGGACTAGAGAGATTTTATTCAAGTTGGCACAACCGACTTAGAAAACCAGGCCGTAAATTTATGACAAGATTATCACATAATAACATAAATATAACAACTAAAGGATGAAAATCATTGACTCTAATAGCTGAATGAGTGACCTCATTGATAAAAGCCTATAATTCATCCTCATTTCTTCTTTGTGTGCTACTATGTTATCACGAACTTCAGACATAAAAACAATTTCTTATATATCCTCCAAATTTTTTGAACCTCTCTAGGGGCTTTAAATAGTGATCGATCTTGATTAAGGTAAGCCCCCAAATATATAGGGATCTTGATTTCTAAAATAGATATTCTTCTCTTAAATTTCTCCATGGTAGGAATCCAATTAACAAGTCTAGACATGTGTGAAACCACCGGAGTTTCATGGTATGAGAAAGACAAAGATGTTTCATTACGCTTCAAGACACTGGCCACATTCTTTACTTTGCCAACATCAGCTCCCACTTTAATAAGCTCAGTTTTCAAATGGTTTACTTTTAACATCCAAGCAATGTGGACATTAAGAAGTGTAATGAAAATTTTGTCTTCCATATTAGGACTAAGATAAAACTTCGATATGTCCCCATTCCCTCTAGATGGGATGATGGAATGTATTGATATTCTGAGTTTTTGTAGCCTGGATACTTTCGGAATCAAGGAAATACTCTTTTAGATTATAGTATGTGTATATATAATCTTTAATATGATATGACAAAAAGGTTCTTCTAAAAACAAGTGTGTGATTTTCTATAAAAATATACGTTAGAAAGCAAGCCGAATTAATCCTTTATATGGGGGTTCAATCAGTGCACCAAACAATTGCATCTCTTTATGGAAAGTCTTGTCAGTTGATACTTATAATAATCATAACTGTCAAGTGTTGATAGTTGCATTAGTAAAAACACCATTATTAGTAACTTTGTTACTATCAAAGACTTGTCTAGCAGGAGCAAGTTGCTACTTAACAGTTTTGCTACCGCCTAACCAAGTTACTACTATGATACTGATCATTGGTTGGTATCAAAACCAAAGTTGCTACTCACCTTCAGTTACTACCGAATATCATTTTTGGTACCAATCTTCAATCACTATGAAAGTCAAATTTATGAAACTTCTTTTTATCAATCAGGTGTTCTAAAGGAACTTTTGATGAGTTATAAATATTTCAAAATAAAATCTATGCTACAATAGCTTTGCCCTTGGTTGCCACCTCTAGACCCTGCTACGAGGGTGTTGCCACCGGACCCTATGGCCCAGGGGACTTTGCCCCCTCGAACTACCGAAGTCCTTTTCCTTGGAAATCAGAATAGTCTTCATCAAATGTATACTCTGTACCTCCTAACTTGTATCAATATGTATTTTAATTTCTTGTTTAGTTATAAGCAAATCCAGTTATACTAAAATGAACTTGATGATGCTAAAATCACCAACATGAAATAGGAACAAACTTAGATTATGTTTCTTCATACAAAAACAGGATGAAAGGCTAGAGACAAAAAATCAATACTGGCTATGATTCATGTACTTAATCTATATGATCATTATGTTATTTTGCTGGCAATCACATATACAAACTTGACCATATTCTGAATGATGCAAAGTTGATTCTATTTTGGGATAGAAATAGGAACCACAAAATTTCGGAGTGCCTTCACGCGTTTGAAAATCTATAACGCTAAATAGTAGAAGATGCCAAAACCTAAAGACTTGATGGTGGTGTTTAACAAGGAGAAAATTGTACAATTTGCAAGACTATTTCTTCAAGTTGAGGAAGGCCCTCAGTTTTAGCCCAACTGTTCAACAGACTTTCACATATATATGTGGACACGCATTCTTCTATCTACAGGAGTTCTAAACAACAGAGGTGATAAACCTTCTACCTCTCCTTCACTCTGCTACATATGAAATTTATACTTTGAATCATGAGAAAGTTCTATTTAAAAGACAATCATATGAGATTGCAGTCTAGCTTGATGTTGGTCCTTCTTTGTTGATTCATGATATAACATTTGCAAAACTTGTAAAGTTGTAAGGCAATCATATATAATTTCACTTCTCTAGTTCCTGAGTTGTTTTCCATTTTAATCCAACCCTTATCACTATCTTCAAAAGCACAAATGATCCTGATTATGTGGAAGATTTTTAAGCCTATTATAACAAGCTTGATTACTACATATGCACAACTTAAAAATTCGATTATATGCGTTCCATTAAAAATACATCAGCTTCAAGTTATCTTCCACGCCCAATTGGAATCCCTACAAGTGCATATTGATTTTGTGGTATTTAGGAGTAAGAAATTGTTCAAAACTATTAATCAAATCTACTAAACATGGTTTCAAACCATCAACTATGCTTTTATATGTGTTTTGAACTTAAAAAGTTCACTTGAAACTGATCAAACTTGTTGATTTTGTTAAATTACAAACTTAACGTGTTGGCGCAGGTTGAAGTTTAATCAATAAGGCTCAATTATTATATGCTCATAGTTCAAGCTCCGCCACTAGAGTTGATGCTCAATCTTGAGTTAGAAGCATTTGATATTATATTGCTAGAACTTGTTTCACGAGTGACATCTTAAGCCATAAGTTAATTTGAAGGTGACGTCAGGGCTGGGATACATATTAATATACCTAATGAATAGATATTAGAGTAAATTACAATTATTTTTCTTTAAGTATTATCAAGATTATAGATTTTGTTTTTAAGCTTTTATAAGTATACTTAGTGTTCTTTATATGAAATATTGAAGATAATTCACATGCAGGTCATGCACGTGTTGGTTGGATATGTTGATGGCGTGTTTCTATTTTTAGTGATCAGTTTAATATTAGTTTGTGTTTGTTTTTATGCTTTCTAGAAGTATTGCAGTTTATGTTAGTGGGTCATGTTAGTGGGCTATGTTTACATAGTGGAGTTAGCGGGTTGTTTAGTTTATTTCTAGTTTGCTGCTTTTTATCCTTAAGATGTACTGAACGTATTTTTACTCAAGTGAATCAAGTTTGAGTCTATTGTGTGTGTCTCAAGAAGCTTTGATACCAACAAACTGGTATCAGAGCCAGGTTGGAAAGAGAGAGAGAGAAGTGAGTTATGAGTTCGAGTGATCCTTCATGGCGAACAGTAAGGAAGCAGGCACGACACAAATTACTCTTCCGGTCTTCAAGGGAGAAGGGTACGAGTACTGGAGTATTCGCATGAGAACCATTCTCATGTCACATGATCTTTGGGATCTTGTAGAAACCGGGTACAACCCTAATGATGGCAATCGAGAGAGATACAAGGAGAATCGACGAAAGGATGCGAAAGCTCTGTCATTCATTCAACAGGCAGTTCATGATGATGTGTTTTCGAGAATTGTTGCAGCTACTACATCACGACAAGCTTGGGTCATATTGCAAACCGAGTATAAAGGGGATTCGAAAGTGAAGGCTGTTAAACTACAGGGCCTTCGCAGGGAGTTCGAAACGATTCAAATGAAAGACGGAGAAGTAGTGGCTGATTTTCTCACAAGAGTAATGAAGATCGTTAATCAAGAACGGGCCTATGGGGAGCTCATATCTGATCAGAGTGTCGTGGAGAAGATTCTAAGAAGCCTTACCCCACGATGGGATCACGTAGTAACCGCTATTGAAGAATCAAGAGACTTGTCAACACTATCGTTTGATCAACTAATGGGTTCACTTCAGGCACATGAAAGTAGAGTGAACCAAGGGGTTGATGTCCCTGAAAAAGAAAAGGTTTTCCGGGTAACGTCAGGAGACGATAGTCGTTCATGGAACAGAGGTCGAGGAAGAAATCATGTGCGAGGTCGTGGCCGAGGACGCGGCCGGTTTGGTGGAAGAGGTCGTAGCAGTATACAATGCTACAATTATAACAGGTTTGGGCATGTGAAAGCAGATTGTTGGCATGAACCCCATGTGCAGGCTGTTGTCGAGGATGATGAGGAGGATGAAGATTACCTGCTGTTTATGGCAGTGACCAGATATGAAAAGATAAAGAAGAACATTTGGTTCTTAGATAGTGGGTGTTCTAATCATATGACCGGGAAGAAAACACTGTTTGAAGATATAGATGAAACAAAGAAGCTAGATATGAGGCTTGGAAATGGCAGGAGCATTCAAGTACAAGGAAAAGGTACTGTAAAGTTTATGCTTAATGGAGGAAAACACAAGTCTTTGGAGAACGTGCAGTTTGCTCCGGATCTAGACTACAACCTGCTTAGTGTGGGGCAGTTGATGAGGATGGGATATGCACTACTATTTGATGACAGCAAGTGTGTCATTACACATAAGAAGACGCAGAAAGTAGTAAGTGAGATTCCAATGACAAGTAATAACATGTTTCCTTTCGAAGCAAGTGGTCAAATGATAAACGAAAGTGTTTGTGCCACACTACAGAAAGATGAGTCTAAGTTATGGCATCTACGATATGGGCATCTGCTTGAGCAAGGTTTGAAACGCTTGCATGAAAGTAGTATGGTATATGGACTGCCAAAGGTTGATACTTGGGAAATGTGTGAAGGATGTGTGTTTGGAAAACAGTCAAGGAGATCATTTCCAAAGCAAGCATGGAGAGCCTCACGCGTTTTAGAGTTAGTTCATACGGATCTGTGTGGTCCTATGAATACAAAATCGTTGGGTGGTAGTAGCTACTTCATGTTGTTCACTGACGATTATAGTCGAATGATATGGGTATACTTTCTAGAAAAGAAGTCTGATGCTTTCGAAAGGTTCAAACATTTTAAAGCAAAAATAGAGTTAGAGTCGGGGGAGAGAATTGGCACCTTAAGATCAGATCGGGGAGGTGAGTACTGCTCCGGTGAATTTCACAAGTTTTGTGTTGAGCAAGGCATTAAGAGAGAGCTTACAACACCATACACACCTGAACAAAATGGTGTGGCGGAGCGAAAGAATAGAACGGTGGTCGAGATAGCACGTAGTATGCTACAATAAAAGAAACTAGCAGATTATTTTTGGGGAGAGGCTGTCAGCACTGCTGTGTATTTGTTACGACTTTCACCTACTAAAGCGTTGGAAAACCAAACACCTTATGAAGTGTGGTATGGTAGAAAGCCATCAGTTGAGCATTTAAAGGTGTTCGGTTGTCTCGCGTATGGTTTACAGCCTCAACAACTCAGAAAGAAGTTAGATGCAAAATCTCAGAAGTATGTGTTTGTGGGATATTGTACAAACTCCAAAGCATATCGACTTTTTGATGTAATGACAAAGAAAATAGTCGTGTGTAGAGACGTGGTGTTTGATGAACTGGCTCGTTGGAAAGAAAAGTTGGATGATAAGAATGGTTTTCCGAGTGGAGTGGAATGTGTCGAAGTCGAAGAAGATAGCATCGAAGGAAACGAAAGACCCAGAACCGATAACGAGTCTGGCAGCCAAAATGAAGAGCCAGAGGATGTTAACACTGAAGAAGGTGAAGCAGAAACCTCTCTTCAACAAAACCCAACTGAACCAGAAAGTCAACTGCGGCGGTCAACACGGGTATGTAAGCCAAATCCTAAATATGCTAATGTCGTTGCCGAATCACATGTAAGTCTCGACGAACATATGCAAGGATACGATCCTTCATGGCAATTTGCCTTATCAACTGAAGAACCAGTTATGTATGAAGAAGCAGCATCGAAAGAGGAATGGATAAAGGCCATGCAAGCTGAAATGGAGTCACTCAAGAAACATGATACATGGTCCTTAACAAAGTTACCTGTTGGAAAGAAAGCAATTGGGTTAAAGTGGGTTTTCAAGTTGAAGTTAGATGAGAATGGAAATGTTCACAAACACAAAGCTCGGATTGTTGCAAAGGGATATGTACAAAAGTCGGGCATAGGTTACGAAGAAACCTTCTCACCGGTTGCTCGTTTTGAAACGATTCGATTAGTACTATCACTTGCAGCTCAAAAAGGGTGGCTGGTTTACCAATTTGATGTGAAGTCAGCATTCCTAAATGGAGTTCTCCAAGAAGAAGTGTATGTAGAACAGCCACGTGGGTTCATCGTCAAAGGAGAGGAAGACAAGGTGTATCGGTTACATAAGGTGTTATATGGGCTGAAACAGTCTCCTCGAACATGATAAAGCAGGAACGATGGGTACTTCTTGTCCAATGGTTATGAATGAAGCATTAACGAGCCTACTATGTATGTGAAACGAGGTAACAATTCTGAGCTTCTCATCGTCTGTTTATATGTAGATGATATGATTTATACAAGTTCTTCAGATGAACTAATTAAAGAATTCAAGGATAAGATGGTGCATGAGTTTGAAATGACAGATATAGGAGGGCTAAGGTACTTTCTTGGGTTAGAGGTGATACAAAAGAGTGATGGTATTTTTCTGACCCAAAGAAAGTACGCACAAGACTTGCTCAAAAGATTTGGTATGGAAAAGTGTAAAGGGACAGCAACACCTATGAACTCAAATGAAAAGTTCAAGTCAAAGGATGGAGCAGAAGGAACAGATGTACACAGATACAGACAACTAACCGGTGGACTACTCTATGTGACACATACACGACCAGACATTGTGTATGCAGTGGGTATAATTTCGAGGTTTATGCAAGACCCATCGGTTCTTCATTATGGAGCAGCAAAACGGGTGTTACGGTATCTTGCCGGGACCTTAGGATATGGGTTGTGGTATGGACGAACACACAAGGTAATTCTTGGTGGATTTACCGATAGCGACTGGGCTAGTTCATCTGAAGACATGAAAAGTTTGTCTGCCTACTCCTTCTCTATTAGAACGGGAGCTGTTTCATGGATGTCAAAGAAGCAATCTATTGTTGCTTTGTCCACCACCGAGGCAGAGTACGTTGCAGCGACTGCTGCAGCTTGTCAGGCGGTATGGTGTGTCACAGCTATAGAACTCTCCACAGCAACTCAATCGTTCATCACCATCAGTACACTTCAACACCATTCAAAAAACAAGAAAAACAAAGTATATTTTTTTGAACATCGCTCCCAAGGTTCGAACCCTCACCTTTTTACTACCGCTGGGACACCCGTTTGGGGGCACCAAATGTATATTTTATAACTTTACTATAACCAAATGTAGAGTTATTGGAGTATAAACAAATAAAATCTTTTTTTTTTTTTTTTTTTTTTTTGATTTTCCTGTTTCTATGAAACACAAGTTGAATTATATTTGTATTCAGCACTTTGACCAATTCAAATAAGGAAACCACTTATTCATCATCATCTTCAGTCCTCATGAGCTACCGGAAGGAACTCTTGCAAATTTGTTCTCTTCAAAAGCAATGTTGAACTTCATTGTGGCATTTTATCGAGCAGGTCATGTGCAGTTTAATAACGCATTCGAATTCATGAGTAATCATAAGGCCAGTATGCAACAGGTCATCTATATCCTTTTCAAGTTACATGAATTGGGCTCTACTTTGTCTTCAATTCGCATCAAGAGTTCGTGAAATTGAAATGAGATGTTACCAATTTGGTTCTTCAAATTGAGATTTATTCAACAACTTCTTCAATTGAGAGTTCTCACAAAAATAATCTCTGTTGAATCCAGTTCCATTGATGGGTAATGAAATCCTTAATTGCAATTTGAACGCTCATAAACCAACCTTAATCTGCGGGAAAGAACTTGAGTCATGAATTCATAGGTTTTTCTAACAAAAACCAAATCTATCTACTAGAGTATATTACAAACTGCTGAATTCCAGAAGGATTGCTTAGTATTCATGTGAAGTACAAAAGTTATTTGCTGCAATCAAAATCCAAAAAAACACATTCTTTGACATGGTTCCTTTTCTTCGTTATTTGACACAACGAGCACATACGTGTTTTATTTTCAATTCATTTTTACCAACTTGTGTTTTAAAGAGACATGTTGATGGGTTTTTCTATCATCTGAATGCCATCTCAGCAGGAACATTATTGATAAAAATAAGTGTGATGGATGAATCCCATATGCTGCTCCTTTATCATTATGGATTTGGTGATTTTTGATGTTATTGGGGAGTTTTCTTTAAACATAACATCCTACCGTAATGGTGGTGGGGACATTATCCTTCCCTATCCCTCCCATCCGTTTCCAGTCGTCGGCCGCTCCCCCGCCGGATGTCCGTTTCACCTTCGGTTGTGAAGGCGTTTCCATGGCCTTTACGCACCCCCATATTAAAATGGGTTAGCAAGTTCTATGACGGCTCAAAACATGGTGCAGTTAGTTTAACAACCAACATACTTAGCTATGTTCACTTTTGTTAACTTGTATTTGATCATGATTTCATTGAATGCAGTTTCTTTCTCATTATGCTACATTTGGCACTATTTTTAGTTTGGACTTTAAAATAAGTTGTCTTTTTATTTCTCGTAGCTATTTCCTTAACCAATATGCTCTATATTTTTAGCTTTATTACTAACTTCATAGACTTACCAATGTCCACGCCACTTTGTGAAACCCATTTTACCTATAATTTTTTTTATATATGTTTGGATTACCCACTTGACCGTTCATAAGTTAATGCATTGAAATTACTACATCCTTTAGTGAACAACGATACATATATCAATTAGAATACAGTAGTATATTCCGTTTTAGGTTTACAAAGTGAAACAATAAAGTCATTAGTTACTCATTTTTGGGAGGAAAAAGAAACATGATCTGATCGGGGTGCTCATACACACACACTGCATCTGGTTATAGTATCAATACCATCGCTCAAACTTGTCGGATACCTTAAATTTCCTCGGTAATAGCTACATTTCAAACACTTATGTTAAGGTTGTATATCATGATATGATGCAATTAGGTGCTTTTTTGTTTGTTATGAATGTCAGTGTTAAGAAAAGTGCAATTAGGTGCTTATTTGTTTGCTATAATTTTCCCGTATTTTTTCGTTTAATATATTACTTCTGCACATGCTGTTCTGTCCACTACTCTGTTACAGACAAGCTGCTGATCTTTGTTAGTTACAACTATGCTCAATAAAGGTAAGTACTTTTGTTTACCTTTATTGAAATAAGGTATGTGAAAGGCAGTGCAGGTTTTTTTGGGTTTTACATTGTCGAATAATGGTACGTGCAAGCCACTGCAACTGTGTTTTGTCAGACATTACATCTTGGTTTTAGTGATAATTTGGCTTAGATTTTTCCATGAATACATCACACGTGTGCCTAAACGCCACACACTTGAATTAGATTTGGCTGCAACCTTCTGATCTGTACAGAATTTGCAAGTATTCATTGTCAACATATAGGTAAGCACATGTATAGTATTATGCATAAAAACATCCTGTTGATCTTTCATACTTACAGGTATGTACATTAAAGGTATTTACTTATGTGTTACATTATTGAAATATGGTATGCGTCAATTTTATGTGGCTAAGTATACTTCCTTTACATGAATATTAGTCCTATGTAGGCCATTTACAGCTTGCTAATACAGTCTTATTGCTGATGTACAAGTAATAGTTTGGGTATGTCATCGCACCCAGTTTGGGTATGCATATCGTGGTTTTGTATGTTGTTTTTTACTTGTATTGTTGTTGTTTGTTTTCATGATTTATGTTTTTAAATAGTATGATTACAGCTCAATTGGTATGCTTCTCATCAATATTTTGACCCCTTCAAGTTGCTTCCACTTAACATTTGCAGTAATTATATAAGTAGCCTGATACATGCTGAATCCAGAGTCATTTGATCTTCAGATTTTTTAAACCTTTTCACTCCTGATAACATTTGCAGTAATGACATAAGTACGCTGATACATGCTGATTACAGACTCATTTGACCTTCTGATTTTTATAACCTTTTCACTCCTGCTTGTGTTAGGTTGCCTTGGTTTCCTGATCGCCGTGCATCTTCATCACTTATGGTAACCACCTTTTATGTTGCTACGTATAGTTCTGTTATATGAATATTAGTTCTGCTTAGGCCATTTACATCTTGATACTGCAATTTCATTGCTGTTGTACAAGTAATAGTTTTGGTTCTTACCCTCACTTTTGTCCCTACTTAAATATAAATCTAAAAGAATATCAAATGTCAGTGCATTTACCTATAATCTATGCTTATATTGATAGTGCAAACACTTTCTAATTTGTTAATTCCACCTGTTGCAGTTAATTTAACAACCCACTTGTGATTTTTTGTTACTTACCAATGCACTACTTTTATTGCTTTCCAGTTTTCCTGACTTGATGCATTTGCGAAGCTTCAAAACATTAATTTAGGAAATGCTTTTCGTACTTAAATATACAACACCAACAATGTATGAAACCCAAACCCATCAATTCCTGTACTATCATGTATATCCTCCTGCTTTTCATTAAGAACCTTCTATCGATTTGACTCGGACTACTACTATTCTTCAAAGACGTTATAGTATTTTCCACCACCTGAGCCAAGTGTTTTGGAAGTTTATACGGTTTTATAAACACCAAAAAACCAACCAAAATAATTCTAATTACCACAAATCACCCCACCCCCTTGTTCTCTTTCATCGCAATAGTTTTAATTCAAATCCAAGTTTTCATTTTCCCAACCCCACTTTACCCGACAATAAAATATAATTACTTAGTAACACAAGACACACTTTCTAATTTCAATGTCTGTCTATGAGGGAAATAGGTCAAAGTGTCATTTTGCAACTTTATGAGCATGAACATCTACTTTCGAATTTGAGTAGTCCTCTTAGCCGGTCGATTGGCATGAATTTCTCTTTTTTTTGAATCGTAACCTACTATTAGTGTATGCCTAAAATTGAACTGCCTTAGCTAACTGTTTCGACGGTTTGAACAGTTTTATAAACACCAAAAAAACCATCCCAAATAATAATACTTACCACAAATCACCCCCCCAACCCATGTTTACCCGATATTAAAAATAATATTTAATAACACAGTTTATATCACTGAACCCAACTCATATTCGTATTGAAGGCTTCTATGCTTTAACTTTTATAAAACAAAGTCTTTGTTTTTATCAAAGATTTGTAGGAAGAATGTTCATTAAATTAAGTTTTCCAAATCAAAACCAACTTAGACACAACATGTTCACTGTACTACGTAAAATTACAGCCTTATCTATATGTGACGCTAACCACTGTGAAACTTCTTTTGCTTTTTGAAGGGGTTTCTAACAAAAACAAAAACAAAAAAAACATTATTAAAAATAAACCGAAAATAACACCCCCTCCCCCGAAATTAATCTTCCATACACTTACCCCTCCGGGTCCATATTTAACAACGAATGTAGCTATGCAATGAATATTTAATCTATCTGCCAAATTTTTGTTTATAACTTCAAAATAAATAAACATGAAATGTTGCGGTCACATCTTCACAAAAATTGTAATCATTTATGAAGCCTAACATGTATCATAGAGGCTTAAACTTCTAAACAAATAAAACCCTATGCATGTCCTTTTACGTTCTAATAAACAATCGGCACATCAAATATGACAAGTTCGTGCCGCTGTGCTGCATTCATACCAAAAATCCACACATTGCATATATCATTTTAGTGTATGCCTAAAACTGAACTGTTTTTATACAAAATAACCTTAGCCAACTGTTTTGACGGTTTGAATAGTTTTATAAACAACAAAAAAACCATCCCAAATAATAATACTTACCACAAATCACCCCCCAACTCCAGTTTACCCGATATTAAAAACTAATTATTTAATAACATAGTTTATATAACTGAACCAACTCATATTCGTATTGAAAGCTTCTATGCTTTAACTTTTACAAAACAAAGTCTTTGGTTTTATCAAAGATTTGTAGGAAGAATGTTCAGTAAATTAACTTTTCCAAATCAAAACCAACTTAGGGCACAACACGTTCACTATACTACGTCAAATAACGGCCTCATCTATATGTGGCGCTAACCACTGTGAAACTTCGTTTGCTTTTTGAAGGGTTTCTAAACAAAAAAAAACCAAAAAACATTATTAAAAATAAACCGAAAATAACACCCCCTCCCCAAAATTAATCTTCCATAAACTTACCCTCCGGGTCCATACTTAACAACGAATGTAGCTATGCAATGAATATTAATCTATCTGTCAAATTTTGTTTATAACTTCAAAATAAATAAACCTGAAATGTTGCGGTCACATCTTTACAAAATTGTAATCACTTACGAAGCCTAACATGTACCATTGAGTCTTAAACTTCTAAACAAATAAAACCCTATGCATGTCCTTTTATGTTTTAATAAACAATCAGCACATCTAATACGACAAATTCGTGCCGTTGTGCTGCATAACTCATACCAAAAATCCACACATTGCATATATCATTTTTATTTATCTTGCGTCTTCATATGACGGGATACAAGTATGCAATTAGTCGATATATACATAATGATGGTGTAATAAATTTGAAAGTAACCTACAATCGTTAATTAGATTTCCCTTTTACAAGTGTCGAATAAAAAGACGTGGGATGTTGTGATGAGATGTAACCAAATCCAATGACCTAAAATACATTGAATGTTGCTACATTTGGGAATTGTTATATGAATATCTAAGCATAGTACCTATTAATCATAAGAATACTAAAATCTTCAATGACCTACGTCACAAAATCACTGATAACTCGAAAAACATGACTTTTGTACATGTTTTCGAAGTTTAGAAAATATTATGTTGGGCCTACCAAAATTCCCTTTATAACTCCTAAATAAATACACCTAAAATATTTCTCAAAAAAAGGGGGCATTTATTAAGCGTACCATGTATACATGGGAGGACATTTTCCTAAAAAAACAAGCAATTGGTACCTGTAAATCACCTTTTAAACTGTAGTTTTTATATATATAGACATGTATCGATACATGTACATATATGTATGCACACATATAAACTCAACATGACACATTAGATGTCACACTAAAATTTACCTTCTATGTTTACTAAAAGCATTGTAAACAATGTGATCGTCTCCCCCGGAATGAAATTAACTTCTATGTTTACTAAAAACAGTGTGATCGCCTCCCCCGGAATGAAATTTACCTTCTATGTTTACTAAAAACGGTGGGGTCGCCTCCCTACGCACTACCCTATCATAATTCTCAACCCTGCAACTACACCAGGATCATTTAAAAGTCTTCAGTCCGTTCATTACTACAACGTACCCTACATTCATTTCACATGACGCATGCACCGCAACGCGCGCTGGCACCACTAGTGTAAAACAAAGCTATAACATTTTATTAAACATATAACTCTTAGCTAAACAAAACAAACTCCTTACAAAAATAAACGATAATATTTATAATAAAAAAAACAGACTCAATAAAAATTTCAATCTGAAAATCCAAAATATTATAAGTTATAGTATTTGTATGTGGGTGCAACATATTCGGTTGTCCAAGTGCAAAATTGATTTAAAAAGTTGATATGAGATTTTTAATTATATTTATTTTTGGTTGTTTGGATAAAAACTTTCAAAACACGTTAAATCATGGAGTTTTTCTTTTATCCACAAACAAAACGCCCAAACACAATATTAAGGTGATGCAAATTTTGCCTAGATGTTAGAGTAATAATATCATTAGCCTCCAAATTGGACCGTAGGATAAATGATCTCAACTTGAGAGGTACTACAATGGGGGGGTAATAGGATGGGAGATATAAACCCATGAAACTTTCTAAATATCGTTTTGACGTTTGAAAGGGATTAGAAATGAATGGAGGACAAAACTAAAAGAGTGTATTGATGGGGCTGGTCAATAAGGGAAAAATTGCAAAGGAGATGATTGACCAAGTTTGCTCGGTTTTTGACCTCCACAGAAAACACAGTGGTGAAAGATATAAGCAAAAAAAAATTGAAAATTGTAGTATTACTAACTTATTTAGTTTACTTGTACTTAAAACTAAAAAGTTAAGAGTAAATATTGATACGAGTTAAAAGCCGTGACTTGCTTATAAATCTTCTTAAGAGATACTAGACTATTTAAAACTTTAAAACCTACAAAATAAAATTATAAAGTTTTTATACGAGCTTGTTTTCAGCTAGAATATTCAATCTTATTTAAGATTTTAATAACCAGCGAGTATGGTCGATTTGGTTCAGTTTTAACCTAAAATCAAAACCAAAAATCGATATTTCTGTTTCTGGGTTTTTAAAATCGTTCGGTTTCGGTTTTTCCAGTTTTTGGTTTTCGGTTTTCACTTCGGTTTCGATTCGGTTTCGGTTTTTCTTTGGGGCTTTAAGTATTTTCTAAAAAAACAGTCTAAAGTATTTAATTTAAGCTAAAAGTTTTGGGTTTACATCATTTGTTGATCTTTAAACATAATCTTTATATTCTTATAAATTACTTAACATTATAATTAATTGCAATTTATAAAATACAATAACAAAAAAATCAATAAAGTTTAAGTATTATTTTGAAACCTAAATATTTAATCTATTGTAGATAGGATAAGTTAAATAAGTAATTTATAGGCTAGTCATGTTTAATAGTATATAAATACACCTCTAAATTTACAAGTTCGGTTTTATGGTTTCGGTTTGGTTTTTTCGTTTTCTGTTAAAAGCAAAACCGAAACCAAACCGAAAAAATCGGTTTTTAAAAAAAAATCAAACCAAACCATCGGTTTCTAATTGGTTTCGATTTTTTTGTTCACTTGCGATGATTATTTCGGTTGCGGTTCGGTTATTTCGGGTTTTTTCACACCCCTAAAACTCATTGCAAGATGCCGAGACAGCATGCACCTATACTCTGCTTTTGCCTTCCAATAAAAAAACTCTAACATAAAGATATATTACTTAGATTAGATTAGATTAGATAGTTGTGTAGCCTTTCCTTTGAAATGATTATCGTCTTCCGTTTCATGTCTCTTATTCTCTCTTCTCACTCTGCAATAACCAACGACATTTCTACACCTGCAGTCTGCCCTGAAAGCTTCAGCTGCCCGGGTTTGGGCCGTTCAAGTACCCATTTTACAATGAAACAGACAGGCGATGTGGGTTGATCAACGTTAATTGTACTTCGAAAGGTGGGGAGATTCAAATTGGAGGACGGTCATATCCAATTGTTGGCAAGTATGATTCAGAGCATGATTCTAATCTTAGCTTTTATAATATAGTCATCCGGAACAACACACTTGACCATCTTGTGAAAAAGAATAGCTGTGAAGCTCTTATGAATAATTTCACTTTTCCAAGTCCAAGCCCTCTTTTGTATTCCATTTCAATAAATCCCTCATCACTCTCTTCAAATGCACAAAAATCTCACTAATTTCCCAACATAAATACAATAGCTACAACTCATGCAAAGATCACAATTTCTACTATAACAACTTGAATGGAAGTATTCCAAGTGACCTCCCACGTACATGTCAAGTACTCTACCTACCTGTGAAATTGTCAAGTATGCCAGGAATTGATGAAACCAACATATTTTCTTTATCTCCTCTGGTCCTTCTATTATGTTTAAACTGTCACCTTCCTGTATCGAATGTTACAAGAAAGGTCGCCGGTGTCATACTATAAATGGACATGATGTTGAGTGTTCAGATGCTATAAACGGTATTTACAACTTCTTTTCTCCTTTTCCATCTTCCCTTATTTTTAACTTACTGTTGCTACACGCCTAACATGCTCCAAATTTTTTTCTTCGTATAATGTATACTTTGCCATTGGTTGCTGCAGAAAAACCAAGCCCAGAACCAAACCAACTTCAAATCTGGGTAATGTACTGGAAATACACCAGAGTAACTAACGAGTCTTGAAATTATCTGTCATATAATATATAACTTATCTTTTATTATTTGGTTGCTGCAGAAAACCAAGGCATAGTACTGAAACCACTTAAGATTCTAGGTAACTACTGCAAATAATACGAAAAAAAAAAAAAATACTGCCTTTGATCTATTCAACCCATTCAAAGGACATCCGTTTTCTGCTCCATGATCTATACTTGGCCCAATCAAGATTACTTCAATTCCTACAATATCCGTAAAATCAAATGGTTACACATACAAACACAAACATTCCTAAACAATTTAATGTTATTGATTGTTAAAAGCGAAAAAAAATTGTTTCTGAAATGATATTGAATTGGTCAGTTTTCATATATGCAGGAAGAAAATTCATGTCTTGGGTAAATTTATCATAAACAATATCTTATTGTCTAGTTGAGCATCTATTTCACTTTCAAGAGCAACTTATTAATGAACTTTCATCAATTCATCTCAGTTGCAGTTCTTGGTGTAGGCTCTCTGATAGTTATGGTCGTCATAATCTTATGCTTAAGAAGGAAAATCGAAAGGAGAAAAAGGCAAAGTACAATGTCAAAGTTGAAATGTTTTTAAAGAATCACGAGTTCCTAGTTCCGAAAAGGTACTCTTACTCACAAGTTGAGAAGATGACAAACTCATTTAAAGTAAAACTAGGCCAAGGTGGATTCGGTGCCGTGTATAAAGGAGTGCTAAAAAACCAAAACCTAGTAGCAGTAAAGGTTTTAAGTGAAGTAAAAGGTGATGGGGAAGATTTCATTAATGAGGTTGCAAGTGTTGGCAGGACTTCCCATGTTAATATTGTAAGTCTATTGGGATTTTGTTTGGAGGGTTGTCGAAAAGCTTTGATTTATGAATTCATGCCTAATGGTTCCCTCGAGAGGTTCATATATAGTCGTGGTCCTTCAAGTAGTAGTCAACTTGGGTGGGAAAGTTGCACCAAATTGCAATTGGGATTGCTCGAGGTCTAGAATACTTGTATAGGGGGTTGTAGCACACGGATATTACATTTTGACATAAAGCCACACATATTCTATTGGATAACGATTTTTGTCCTAAGATATCCGACTTTGGGATGGCTAAGTTATTCCATGAGAAAGAAAGTAAGATATCCATCTCCCATGCGAGAGGAACCCCCGGTTATATTGCTCCTGAACTATTTTCTAGGAATTTTGGAGAAGTTTCTCACAAATCAGATGTTTATAGTTATGGGATGATGGTTCTTGAAATGGTTGGAGGGAAAAAAAACATCGAGGTTGGAGTTGATCATACAAGTGAGATCTACTTTCCTCACTGGATATATAAGAAGATCGAATTACATGAAGAACAACTTGGACTGCAAGAGATTGTGACGATGAAGATAATAAGATTGCAAGGAAGATGATTATGTGGGCTTATGGTGCATACAAACAAATCCCTTGAGCCGGCCGACAATCACAAAAGTGTTGGAAATGTTAGAAGGGGACTTGGCGTCATTGGAAGTTCCTCCAAAACCTTATCTGTCTTCTCCACCAAGATCCATCAGCTTCCCAACTACAAACTAGATGCACTCATGTGGCAAAATTGAAATGTTTTCATGCAAGTTTTATTAAATAAAGTCAAGTCACATAGGAGTAGTATTGGTCCTCTGATTCATAAAATCCAACTTGGTATTAAAGTACTGTTAATGTACGTATGTATAGTATAGTAGAATAAGATATCAAAATGAATTAGTACGTATAAGTTTACCATCATATTGTGTAAAGATTTCCCTAGCATTTGTTGGTGTGTCTATTGTGGATCAGATTTTTGATGATAATCAAGCATTAAGAAAAACACATATAATTGAAAAAAAAGAAGATATATGGTTGACCTGAACAGGTTTATGGTTCTTGATCCCCATACTATTACCAACTCTTGATAACCTATAGGTTTAATTGGTGATACGCCATCGTATATAGATATATGGTAGTCAAGAGGCACAATTGAATGCAGGGGAAACATTTGACTCGAGCAACACTTGAAATAAAAACTGCAAGAAATATTACAAGTGGGAAGCATAATAACATCTCAAGGTTCACTGGACCGTTCTATTTCATCCGTTGTTGCATAAGAACATCTCAAGGTTCACTGGACCGTGCTATTTCATCCATTGTTGGACTAGAGAGATTTTATTCAAGTTGGCACAACCGACTTAGAAAACCAGGCCGTAAATTTATGACAAGATTATCACATAATAACATAAATATAACAACTTAAGGATGAAAATCATTGACTCTAATAGCTGAATGAGTGACCTCATTGATAAAAGCCTATAATTCATCCTCATTTCTTCTTTGTGTGCTACTATGTTATCAAGAACTTCAGACATAAAAAACAATTTCTTATATATCCTCCAAAATTTTTTGAACCTCTCTAGGGGCTTTAAATAGTGATCGATCTTGATTAAGGTAAGCCCCAAATATATAGGGATCTTGATTTCCAAAATAGATATTCTTCTCTTAAATTTCTCCATGGTAGGAATCCAATTAACAAGTCTAGACATGTGTGAAACCACCGGAGTTTCATGGTATGAGAAAGACAAAGATGTTTCATTACGCTTCAAGACACTGGCCACATTCTTTACTTTGCCAACATCAGCTCCCACTTTAATAAGCTCAGTTTTCAAATGGTTTACTTTTAACATCCAAGCAATGTGGACATTAAGAAGTGTAATGAAAATTTTGTCTTCCATATTAGGACTAAGATAAAACTTCGATATGTCCCATTCCCTCTAGATGGGATGATGGAATGTATTGATATTCTGAGTTTTTGTAGCCTGGATACTTTCGGAATCAAGGAAATACTCTTTTAGATTATAGTATGTGTATATATAATCTTTAATATGATATGACAAAAAAGTTCTTCTAAAAACAAGTGTGTGATTTTCTATAAAAATATACGTTAGAAAGCAAGCCGAATTAATCCTTTATATGGGGGTTCAATCAGTGCACCAAACAATTGCATCTCTTTATGGAAGTCTTGTCAGTTGATACTTATAATAATCATAACTGTCAAGTGTTGATAGTTGCATTAGTAAAAACACCATTATTAGTAACTTTGTTACTATCAAAGACTTGTCTAGCAGGAGCAGTTGCTACTTAACAGTTTTGCTACCGCCTAACCAAGTTACTACTATGATACTGATCATTGGTTGGTATCAAAACCAAAGTTGCTACTCACCTTCAGTTACTACCGAATATCATTTTTGGTACCAATCTTCAATCACTATGAAAGTCAAATTTATGAAACTTCTTTTATCAATCAGGTGTTCTAAAGGAACTTTTGATGAGTAATAAATATTTCAAAATAAAATCTATGCTACAATAGCTTTGCCCTTGGTTGCCACTCTAGACCCTGCTACGAGGGTGTTGCCACCGGACCCTATGGCCCAGGGGACTTCGCCCCCTCGAACTACCGAAGTCCTTTTCCTTGGAAATCAGAATAGTCTTCATCAAGTGTATACTCTGTACCTCCTAACTTGTATCAATATGTATTTTAATTCTTGTTTAGTTATAAGCAAATCCAGTTATACTAAAATGAACTTGATGATGCTAAAATCACCAACATGAAATAGGAACAAACTTAGATTATGTTTCTTCATACAAAAACAGGATGAAAGGCTAGAGACAAAAAATCAATACTGGCTATGATTCATGTACTTAATCTATCTGATCATTATGTTATTTGCTGGCAATCACATATACAAACTTGACCATATTTTGAATGATGCAAAGTTGATTCTATTTTGGGATAGAAATAGGAACCACAAAATTTCGGAGTGCCTTCACGCGTTTGAAAATCTATAACGCTAAATAGTAGAAGATGCCAAAACCTAAAGACTTGATGGTGGTGTTTAACAGGAGAAAATTGTACAATTTGCAAGACTATTTCTTCAAGTTGAGGAAGGCCCTCAGTTTTAGCCCAACTGTTCAACAGACTTTCACATATATATGTGGACACACATTCTTCTATCTACAGGAGTTCTAAACAACAGAGGTGATAAACCTTTACCTCTCCTTCACTCTGCTACATATGAAATTTATACTTTGACTCATGAGAAAGTTCTATTTAAAAGACAATCATATGAGATTGCAGTCTAGCTTGATGTTGGTCCTTCTTTGTTGATTCATGATATAACATTTGCAAAACTTGTATTATCCCAAAGTTGTAAGGCAATCATATATAATTTCACTTCTCTAGTTCCTGAGTTGTTTTCCATTTAATCCAACCCCTTATCACTATCTTCAAAAGCACAAATGATCCTGATTATGTGGAAGATTTTTAGGCCTATTATAACAAGCTTGATTACTACATATGCACAACTTAAAAATTCGATTATATGCGTTCCATTAAAAATACGTCAGCTTCAAGTTATCTTCCACGCCCAATTGGAATCCCTACAAGTGCATATTGATTTTGTGGTATTTAGGAGTAAGAAATTGTTCAAAACCATTAATCAAACTACTAAACATGGTTTCAAAACATCAACTATGCTTTTATATGTGTTTTGAACTTAAAAAGTTCACTTGAAACTGATCAAACTTGTTGATTTTGTTAAATTACAAACTTAACGTGTTGGCGCAGGTTGAAGTTTAATCAATAAGGCTCAATATTATATGCTCATAGTTCAAGCTTCGCCACTAGAGTTGATGCTCAATCTTGAGTTAGAAGCATTGATATATATTGCTAGAACTTGTTTCACGAGTGACATCTTAAGCCATAAGTTAATTGAAGGTGATGTCAGGGCTGGGATACATATTAATATACTAATGAATAGATATTAGAGTAAATTACAATTATTTTTCTTTAAGTATTATCAAGATTATAGATTTTGTTTTTAAGCTTTTAAAGTATACTTAGTGTTCTTTATATGAAAATTTGTCATGTTTTGGTCCTTTTATGAATAACGGAAGTTAACTTTTTTTTTTTGTTAGCTTTTTGAAATTACTCTTTTGCCCTTAGATTTTAAAAGATGAAAACACTATAAAAAACAAGTCTAATGCAACCTTTTTTAAGCATCCTTACAAAAAAATTACATTATCTAACAAAAAGATTGTATTTGCAAATAGAAATAGTGTATGATCTAACAAAAAGTTGCATTATCTAACAAAGAAATTGTTTTATATATAAGACAAATTCACCTACGCAACCATTCATAAAAAGATTTCTTTAAGCTAGTATTATTTTTAAGGTCTAATGCAATTTTCTAGGGGCTAATGAAACATATTACTAAATTTGCATTAGCGTTATTTTGTTGTAGTAAAATGATAAGGACAAAATTATTATTTACATTAACATCAATTGTTAGTGTAAATGACATAAAACATTATAAATTTTCAAAAAAGGACAATCATTGTACTTATAAAAATTTAATGACTCCGTAATTTTGTATATATTTAAAAGATATATTTGTAACTTAGTCTAGATATTATCTTATATTTAATGAAGTATAGAAGTAAAACTTGGTGACATACATTCTCACATATGGATGCACCTATTAAATAGATATTATTTGTTACTTGAGTTAATAGTTTAGTGGTAAAAGTTAAAGATTTTTTTTAAAAGACAACTCAAGTTTAAATTGGATTATTTGTAGTTTAGAGAGCTTTAAAATAAGGTATTGCTGTAAGAAAACTCAAATTTTAATATCATAATTACTAAAAATTGAAAGGAATGTTAGTAGTTTAAATAGCATGAAACATAACTATTTTTATAGCATGGGCTTTTTGTTTGTAAAATGTATAGGAGTTAAAGAGCATTCACAATTCATTCTCTATCCTATTCATATAATACATTAAAATCATTATTTTTCTCTTTTTATTTTCATTAAATAATACCTTTTATATCTTTATCATTATTTTTTCTCTATCATCCACTCATAACTATTTAAAAATATATAA
Source organism: Flaveria sonorensis (assembly GCA_025506505.1). NCBI lineage: Eukaryota > Viridiplantae > Streptophyta > Magnoliopsida > Asterales > Asteraceae > Flaveria > Flaveria sonorensis. The sequence continues at coordinate 5,310 of JACCIY010000767.1, read as the reverse complement.
AATATTATAGAGTTTTAAACAGTGTTTCTAAAAAATACAGATTGAACAGAAATTTTATGTATCCTTCACTCAAAACCTCTTATAATCATACCATATAATATAGGAAATACACTTATATAAATTTAAAGAACAGACTTTGAATGCTTTTGAAAGCGCAATAATTAGCCAAAAAGGTCAAAAGAGAAAGCTAGGAATATAAGCTCAAAAGTTGTTAACAAATTTATATTATTACTCCATGATTTAATCTTTTACTTCAAATGGTAAATATGACACCCAACTTTAATGGTTGTCCCCAACATAAACGCAATATAATTCCACGCTTCTTTCCATGTGCTTTTCCAATATTTATGATATTCAAATATGGCATGTCACTTATAGAAATGGGCTAATCTTCTTTATTTATCTAAGTTTTGTTATATATTGTAATAACTCATTTAAAAAAGTTTAAACATTAATAAATTTGAATTGTGATAAATAAAAATAAACATAAACATAAACATTTGGTTTTATATTGTATCATAGCATAAAACCTTAGCACGATACTAGCCAAATGGTTAGTGAAAGCATGAGAGTGTTAAATGTTAAAGTAGCAACCATATTGTGTTAGGGTGTTTTCATTGTCTAATAATCTGATAGGATTCAACAAGACCGGATAAATTAGGATCCGACAATAAATCACATAGTTAAAAGGATGGTTTTAGGTGAAATAGAAACATGTGAAAAAGGATCGATCTTGCTTCCACCTTTCGTCAACTGACTGGTTGAAACCGATGAACTATCGAAGCAAGCAGTACAACTACTAGTTTGGTTTTCAACTATTTGTATTTAGTTGTTTCATTTGATGTTATGTATGCTACTCTAACATGTATCAATGATTTTCATTGAAATAATGCGAACAACATAAAACTACAATGGTAACTGTCAAATTAATTGTCGTTACATTAAACACATAACTTAATACTCGACGTGACTTAACATTACTTGAAGACAAACAAGTTAGGGGTCGGGTAGAGGGTTCATGTCATAAATGTGTTGATGTGATTATAAACATGTTTAGATTGGTTCAACTCTCATAACCCCGTTTATACACACAACAATTTTAATCAATCATGTTAAATGAGTTAACATGTTGACATGACAAGTTTAAGAGCCAAGATTTTCATATCGACATAGTCTTCCTATTGAATTCCCACCCCAAACTTACAATTCCTACCTTCTTGGCTTCTTATATTAATTTAATATTTTTTTGTTAACATGTCATATCATACTACTTATAGTTAATCACGTTAAAGGAGTTGTGTTGCGTCATTGTGTTATTCAGATATCTATATTAATCGTGTTAAGTGTGTCGTGTCATGTAATCTGTCTTTGAAAATGTCTGTATTAGTATTCTATTATTAAATGATTTAACTAAAACGTGTTGTGGTCGGGTTTAAACATGTCATGTCAAACACGAGACACATTGAACATAGCACATCACCTCCTTAGATACTAATTTCTGTTAAGATAAACTGTGACAACTCATCCAAAACTCACACGATTTCGATGTCCTTGTGCCAATGCAGTAGACCAGTGATGGAACACTCACCATGTAACGTAATTTCGGGACGAAATTCTTTCAACATGGGGATAATGTGACATCCGGTAATTTTCCGTTACCAAACTCGTTAGTTCCGTTAAGTCTTGCATACACGTATCGGGAGCACACACTAGTTGTCGTTGAACGTTGGTGACTGAATAATAATAATAATGTTAAACAATAATTCTATGTGATATTGGTTGTGGTTAGGTGATTAAATATTAATTGTGAATTTTATTTCTCGTAACGTGGAAACGTGTGTATTTACTTTGTAAATTTTGTAGCTTGTAAAGATAATACATATAATTATTTTACTAGTTTATATGTTTATATTATTAGTTAAAAACATTTTAAAAGAGTATTTAAAAGCCTAATCTTATAAAATACAAACTATGAGGGTTAAAAGGGTAATTATTGCTAAATAATTAAACAAAAACAAAAACCAACCTAATCCCACCCATTCGGCCGCGACCCTCATTCCCACACCCTCACCATCGCGAATTCAGCCAAGAACAAGCATTCACATTCGAATTTGGATCGATTTCAAGGCAACAACAAGTTAGAACCTTCAATTGCAAACTATTACACATTTAAAGGTTAGATTTTTATATGATTGGTGATTGTTCATGATTGGCCGAAAGTTCCAGGCGAATTCTGCAATTGATGGTCGATTGATGCTGTTTGTTGTTGTTAATGTGTTTACTAGATAGATTACATGTTAATTAACGTCAAGTATGCAATAAAGGTTGGATTTTTACAAGTTTTATGGAAATTGCATTAGGGCCGAAACCCTAATTCGAAACTTGCAATTGGGGATCGATTGTGGATGTTGGTGGTGTTATTTGTTAGTTGTATTGTATATATGCTAGTTAATGTCGATTATGCAAGAAAGCTATGATTTTGATACATTGTTCATAGGTTACTAATAATAGGAACTTTATTTTGCATGAATTGATGATGGGTTGATGTATGAATGTTATGGATGTGTTTGTAATGATGTTTAGATGCTAGATGGTTGATATGAATGTTAGGAATTCAAGAATGCATGTTGTAGTTCATACCTTACTAAAGATAGTAACTTTTGGGTATGAAAGTTGATGAATCATGATGATTAGGTGTTGTTGATCATGTTTAAATGTTGTCATGGGCTTGAATTGGTATATAATTGATGAATTCATGAATGTAGTGGGAGTTTGATGATTTGGGATGTACTTCCCAAAAGGGAAACTTTAATGTGCAAATCCTTGAATTGGATGATTTGAGCATGTTTGGGATATTAGGATCATGCTAGTGTGTTCATGGATGATTCTAAGGTAACTAAATGTGGTGTTTGTGTTGTATGAATGTTTAGTTGGATGGATAGTTATCTGATTTGGCTGTTGTGGGAATCATGGTAATGGGTCATATGGGTATGTTAGGACTATTGTTGGGTGTATGTTGATCATGTATGATATGCTGTTGTGTTAGTATTAACGAGTTATCACCTATAATGTCGCCAACGGGTCAAACGGGTCAACTGGGTCAAATGTGTCTCGTCTTTCTTAAACCTTGAGTCTCTTGGTTTGTAGAACACTTAGGGTTTCATGTTGATTCTGTGTACACGTACTTATGTACTCTTGTGTTCTAGGTGACCTTTGAAGGTTGTCTTTCCTCTTTCTTTCAAGTTAAGCTCTAGGTAATTCTTGCGCGCATCAGGTGAGTTCTTGCCCCACTCATTTTACATAATCTCTTTTGGGGGAGATAGCATACTGTTGATCACAAACGCTTTATATATGAGTGTGTATAATATTGATATAGTGTTGTTTACCATGGAAAAGTCCTCACACTTTCGGATTGTCAATATTGAATAGGGGAAATTTTGGGTAGTACTACTGGGTCTGACGAGCCCCACCTGTGCGACTCGAGGTCAAACGGGTGCAATTTTGTCCTAACACATATTCGTCACGACCTGGTAAGTCGTGACGGGAGGCAACAAACGTAACACCGTCAGCTTCGATCGCGAAATCACTATGATTAATATTTTTGTTAATAGACTAGCTATCTATTGCAATACACTACTTATGCTCTGGAAACTGTTGATTGGTTTATATTTTAACGCAAACTCTTGAACTCACCAACCATGTGTTGACTTGTTTAGTATGCTATTCTCAGGTTAAGGTTGCCAGTTGCCTAGGAGCACGCACACCAGCATCGTTGAGTTGTCTACATTGTTTGTTACAAATTTGGGATTATTTTTATTAAACATTTGTGTTGGGGCGCGTATGTTTTGCGCAATCTCTTACATACTATTGTTGGGTTTCTGTTTTAAAAAAACGCTTTCGCAGTATTTTAAACGTTAACTCTGGTTTTGTTATTTATCATATAGAGTCGTTCTTGGTAACTAATGACTGAGATCCTGGTATGTCACGCGCCTCGCGGTAAAACCCCGCTCGCGGATTTGAGGGTGTGACATAAACAAATTTGGATCATCTTCTTAACTACAAATTTGGACTTTCTTTCAACATAATCAAATTGGACGTGTAATTGTCGTTAGGGCTTAAGATGTCAACTTCAAGGACATAAATGATGAATTTTAAGGAAATTATCAAGAATTAAACCACTCATTTTGAAGATCAATGTAGCTTTTGGAAATGCTATGAGAGATCATCATAATTTCTTTTCACCATATATAAAGACATTAGATTGAATAGTGTGTTTGTGAGCATTAGATTAACTATGATCAGTTCGATATGCGATTGGTTTTTACAATTCAAGTTTAAATCGATTTCTGATTTCATAGAAATTGTATTTCTCTTGTTGAGTCAAGCTCGCCTGAGTCAATCTTCATCGTTAATTCAAATTTTATTTTGATAAAAAACAAGACAACTAATACTAAATCAACTGACAAATGGTTTTTTAAGATGTATAACTTAATTTCTTAAACCCACTAGGGTATCTAAACAACCAAGTTGGTTATAAGATTATATCATCAATTAACTTACAAAAACTTAAAGCATACTTGCATGTCTAATCGAGCAACGACTTCTGATATTCAACCATACTTTCAAGCATTCTTACTTGTTGTTAGTCAACCCATTTATGTTTAATCTACAATAAGTGTTTAAAATACCACTCTTCGTATGAATTAATATCGTTTGTTTTGCGTTTCAGAAGCATATCTTTGTTTGTTTTATCATTTGCTTTAAGAATATCACCGTCTTTCTCAAGCACTTTTATTGGATTTTTAATGTTTTTCCCTACTAAAGATGCAAGTGCTACTTTAACACTCCAATGCTTTTTATACGCCTTTTGTATTGTCTATTTATGTTTCGTTGGTGTTGTTTTACTTCTATTTATAGCTTCCTATCCTTTTCTATTCTTGGTTTTGCATTCACCGGACTCTACGACCTAAAAAGCATAAAACGTACAACTAAACTATACAAACCCAAAATTTGGGTAGAAGTAGAAACTTTTGTTAAAGTTACACCTTTGACTTTGACCATTAATTAATTGTAGATTTGGAGTCTAGAATCATAGATAGGCTGTATTGCTCAATGTAGCAGTGTTTGACAATACTCGTAAAATTTTCTTAACCGGTTTCTTTTGACTTTGATATAGCATTTTCACGAGTCAAACATACTCAAGCTAGGTTCCCTTGATTTGTGAATAAGCTGAGCTAAGTTGTTTAATAGTAAACCAGTCGAACAGAGCCAAACGAAATGCCAACTTGGTTTGTACATGAGCCAATTATA
>JACCIY010001623.1:0-69018 GCA_025506505.1 Flaveria sonorensis | reverse complement strand
CAGCCATATGTGCAAACATCTCCATCTCTTCTCCTTGATATTGCCCACTGATCTTGTTAAGCAATCATCTTCCTAGGTGAGCTTGAACAAATAAATCACCTTCTCGTTCAATATTAGGAAGTTCTTCATTAATGATCAGCTGAATGAATCTTGGAAACATATACGTATTATTTTCTTCTCCACACTGATGTGGTCACATAAACATCCAAGAATGTACTTAGAATAGTTATATGTCCTTCCTTCAATATACCAATGATTTCGGAGGAGATATGCCTTGAAAATCTGTCCAACCCTGCCTTCTGTTGGACATACACTTAGATAAGTGTGGCATAGAAATATTACGGCTTACACACCTTCATTTTGATTTCACCATTTCTATAATCACCATCATATCCATCAGTTGTAAAACATTTGAATGCATTCTTGTTCGAATACATCTGCGTGACCCACTTCTTGATCGCCAAACTCCAACACCCTCCTAATGATTCCTTTCCACTCTTAATCTCATTCTGATGTTGCATAAATCGCCCTTTGGTCATGTTCCTCCTTACTCCTGACATAGTTCTAGAGAAATCCATGATGTGTGATTGATAGATGATCAGATCCGTAGATAAAGAATAGAACAATCTGATCGTCTCAAATATCTGATAATATCCCAGCACCTATCGGTTACTGAATCGTCTGGATTAAGAAAAGCATAGACATTATGATCTTTTGCAAACCGATTAGCCATATAGATGTTGTTTGAGTGGTGATTTAGGTGAGGATGTTGAGGTATGAAAGATTTGATTTGGTAGATAAAGGGGTTTTTGGTTTGAGTGAGTTTTTCTAGGTCTGAAAAGGGGTTCTGAAAAAGTGAAGAAAAATGACAACGGTCGGATTATCATTTATACTCCTCGGACACTATTAAACCTTTTATTTAATGTCGTGGACCCTTAACCCTAATTACCCTTCCGTGGTTATCCACAAGTTTACTCTTCCGCAGCACATCTACGGGAAAGCGGAACTTTCATTTTTGATTGTGTTTTAATTTATTCTTCCGCAGCACATCTACGGAAGACAATTTTTGTTTTTGATGATTAGTTAATTCTTCTGTAGAACATCTACGGAAGGAAAAACTTAGCTGTTAGTTTATCCTTAAATTATTCTTTTGCAGGAACCTACGGAAGGCAAAATGTTATGAATTTGCAGTTTTGTCCGTAGGGTACCAAATCTACGGAAAGAAAATCTTTGTTCTTTTTGATGTATTATCTTAAGATCATGTTAGATCATTTGTTGTTTGCTATTGGACCTTATTGACTCTGCTTCATGGCAAATGTGCAAGAAATGATTTGTTAAAAACTTCAGATATCATGCAGCCAAGTTAGTGCTCAGGTTCTAACTTTCTTCATTGAAAAATGAAACACATTAGATAAACTCAGATTTTCATGCTTTGCTACTCCCCCTAAATTTATGATTAATCATGAAAGTATGCATTTATCAAAATTTATAAAGAGAATAGCATGAAAAACAATTATCTGTCCAACTTTAGCAAGGGAAAGAACAAAAACAAAATCTTTTTGTATTTTGTTTATAAGCAGAAACTTAAATATATTTACAAGCATTTACATCTTACAATGGGATCATACTATGACACTAAGTAACTTCCTGATGCAGTTTTGTTTGATGATAGTAGACATAGATCTAGTGTTGATTGCAAGTATACTGATCCACATAAATTCAAGCAAGAGTATATATTCAACTGTCATGTGTTATCATGTTTGGTACTGATTAAAGATAGACAAATATGGACTCCATATTCAATTCCATTAGAGTTTGTCCTCCGTTTATGAGTCAATTTATCACCTTTTCACACTTAAAACTATGTTCAGACTTATAAGCTCTATCTTAAGATTTATTTGAAATCTTATTAATGTTGATATGATTTTTAAGCTTTGAATTAATATACAGTTGACAATGGATTCTTTTAGTGCTGTTCCTTTTTGGAACTTTTGATGATCAGCATCAGGACACGAGGTCTTTACTTACATAAACAGAGGTGCTAGGAATTCAGTTCTTTTCTTACACAAAATAGAGAGTTTATGATGCATAAAGATAGAGGTTATAAGTGTGACAACATAGTGTGCTTAGGTGAGTAAGTTGATCACAGCAGGATAAGACTTACTTGCTTGATCCTCAAATGGAATTGGCCCAAATTTGTCACCTTGACATTATGTAAGCATGAACTAATTATTTTCCACTCAAGCTGAACTACCTACCTACATATCAAACATATCTGATCAGTCTTTATTGATTGTTTTAAAAAAAATCAGGAAAGTAAACAAAAGTATAGTGTACTATTATTCCCATAACATGAACTGTTAATTCAAGAAAATATAAAATAAGACAATATTTTTGGATTTTTATATGTTTGATGAAGTTTTTGGATTTTCATATTAAGAAATTTAAATGGATAGAACATGCTTTCATTGTGTTGTATTAATCTAGGTTGATCATGCCTAAAGACTAATTAAGAAATTAAATCTCACTCAATCAAAGGCTTTAGTGAATAAATTAGCAAGCTGATTTGTTGGGTCCACCTTAATCAACTTGATTAAACCTTTTCTGAGCAATCTCTTAGAAATGGTATCTGATTTCAATGTGTTTGTTTTACTATGTTGCACAGGATTAGCAGTGATGAACATAGCCGCTGAGTTATCAATACATATTGGTGTTTGAAGAAGATTGTAGCCATAATCAAGTAGTTGGTTTTGCAACCATAAAACTTGAGAGCAGCCAGCAAAAGCAGCTATGTACTCAGCCTCAGCTGTGGATACTGATACATTTGTTTGCTTTTGCACTCCCAAGAAACAGTCTTGGTCCTATGAATTGACATCCACTAGTTGTGGATTTTCTATTGTTGACATCTACCAACTATGTTGGTTGAATGTTGTTGGAATGTTTTGTTGATCCTGATGATCGATCAACAGTGCACTTGATGTATAACAAAGATTTCCCACTGATTTAACAAAATAAACTCAATAACACAATGAACTATTTTGAATCTAAACAATAATAATCAACCAAAAGGCTCAATGATAATGATAATAAGCTTCCAGCCACATACACACAATTGCAACAATGATATTTCCTATTAGGGTTTTAGCCAAAAGTTGCTTACAAAGATAGAAAAATTACAATATATAAGCAACACTAGATTCGCTGGCAGTTGCCTGATTATCTACTAGATTCACCCGGCAGCGAACTACAGTTTCACCGGGTGATCAGAAATAGCTTACTCCAGGCGAAACTATAGTTTCGCCCGTAGTTTCGCTGAAACACAAAAGTACATCAAAAATACAAAATACAAGAGAAAACTAACATTTATCCTATTACATAACAAAATATACCTATCAACTATAGTGAGTCCAACCTATACTAGATTATCAATTCTCCCCCTAGGTTGGACCTCACTCTCGGTCTTTTGGCTCCTCTCTTGCTTCCTCTTCAGCTTTATCAGATGTTTCTTGATCTGCTCCTGCTGTACTCTCCTCTTCACCCCTTGCACTTGCCCTTGGGAACTGTCTTGTAAGATCCTGCATGTCCAACTTTAACTAGTCAGCCTTAGATACTTTCTTAGTTAGCTCCCTGACCTCTGCCCTGACTCCACGAGCTTTATTCGCCACGTTCATAAACAAACTGGCTTCTTTCCTTGTTTCAGCTCCAGATCCTGCTTTGATGTGATTCTCACATAGAATCACTAAGTCCTCATCACAAAAAGAAAACACCTCCATTGGATCAAAAAGTTTAATCTCAGCTCCACCTTGCACTCTAATTACTGCTTCCCCATTATGTTGTCATAGAACCATTTCTCAAACTTTTTTAGTCTAGGGGGAAGTGGATTGGGCACTCTTATCCTGTTCACAGTTTTAGCTGGCTTTAGTTTCAAAACAATCTTTCCTTTGCCAGTTGCCCAATCCAAGTCTTTCTTCGACCTTCTTCTTTCAGTCCTCATAAATCCAAAAGCTTTAAAATTATCATTCATTCCTGCCTTGATTTCCTTCTCCAACATCATAGCACGTTCACTCAAATGTGCATCCAAAAGTGGAATCTTAGATAATCTCCTCAAATCCCTTCTAGGCAAGGTCTGAAAGCCTTCCTTTTATGCATATAAGAGATATCCCCACCCCTTTGTTTAATCATGAACATTTTCAATTCGGGGTTGTATTTCCAACTTATAATTTTCTTATCAGATATCTTCTTGCTTGGTTCGCTAATGTTTTGGAACAGTGGTGTCAACTGTTCTGGTTCATTCTTTTTCTCGAACCAGTCTTCTTTACTCAATTCAAAAACATCTCTTTCAACAGAACCCCTTTGTGCCACATAAGTCATTGGATGCTCATCCACTTCATAATATTCAGGTTCTGAATCATTGTCAACCAAGTGTTCCTCGTATTCTTCTTCTTCATCAATAAGGCTCTTCCCTGTATCCTTCTTGTCCTTTAGTAGTATCTTCTCTAAGCACCTCAGCCCCAGTCAAGTCTGTTTCTATGTCAAACCCCAAATCAACAAAATCAGCTTCAACAATCACAGGTTCCTCTCTCAAATTACTTCCTTCACCAACTCTCTTCTCAGCCTCTGTTTCAACAACCTTTGGACCTTCGTCACCACTATCACTTGCATCACCTCTGCTGTACTTGCTTCTCCCCCTATCCCAGATGACTTTCCTACTTTCAGGAATGAATACTTAGATGTGTCGGTCAGATCATCTAGCTCCTCTTGTGATAACTGGTTTGGGAGACCAACTTTGCCCTTGAGCTCATTAACCTCCTTTAGTAGTCTTTTAATCAATTCCTGCTGGTCAATCATCATTCTTTTCATGCTCTCCATTTGCTCATCTTTCTCTTTTTCTCTCAATTCTTGATTGACCAGCTTAGTCTTTATCATGCTCAATTCATTTGCCAACGATGCATTCACATTTCTAATGATATCTTGGTCCAATTCAGATCAGGAATCCCTCCTTTCTTCAAACACTGGCTGCTTATGCTTGGTTCTGCTTTCAGTTTCATGAGCCGGTTCCCTTTGATCAGACTTCCTTTTGGAGCTTCTCTCTCTTTGAGCCCGTAGCTCCTCTTCAACCTCATCAATCTCAGCTTCTAGATCATATTCCTTCTCCTTTGCATACCTCTTTCTCTTCTTTATTGCTTTAGCTTGTTTTTCCCTGTTTTCTTCAGCATTCTTGTTTTCATTCTCAATTAGCCTTTTAATATAGTTCCACCTCTCAGCTGGGTACATGTTTTCCAGCAAATAAGTTATTTTCCCACTAAAGTCGTGCCTAACTGCTGAGCAATCTGCAAATATTCTGGTATTCATCTGCATCAGCCTCTTAACCTCCCCATGTCTTGGAAAATTGGTTTCTCATCATTAATGATCATCAGGATAAACCTTGGATATAACAACCATTTGTCCTTCTTTAAAGCCATAACATTCTCAGTCATACAGTGAAAGATTAATCTGGCGATGTTGGCCTTTTGCCCTCTACAGAATACAATTATAGCCTTAGCCCAGTGTACATTCAATCCATCTGATCCTCCCTTTCTGTGATCCAAGCACATAATAAACACATGAGCAATATATCTCCACTCCTTGGATAGAAAAGACTTTTTGATTTCCATCTTGGATCCAAAAGAAGGTCCTTCATACCCAATACTTCTATAAGCATTAAGGACTTCAGCATGTGTCATGACAACCTCATCACCACAGTCTTCTTCTAACCTCAAAACCCTCGCAACAGTCTCAACACTAATAACTATATCCTACCAAGGACTCTGGAAGTAATTCTGTGTGGAGTTGATCCCAGATCATATTCTGCATTTACCCAGAAGTCTCTTATATGAATTTCATAGATCGTGGGTAAATGAGATATGGCATAGTGAATGGGAGACTGCTTCAACCATCTTAGACAGTCTCGGAATCCAACAGTCTTTGGATTGTTGTCGTCTAATAATGCCACAAGATTAGTCTTCTCATCAAACTCTAAGTTTGCCATGTGAACTGTAAAATATAAACATAGGTAAGTTAGTTATAACATAAAGACAATTAAACAATAAAAACAAAGCAAAAAAAAAGTTTCGCCATGCACAGCAAGACAGCTTTGCTGTGGATGAAATTAAGTTCAATAGTTTCGCTGACAGGCGAAACTATAGTTTCACCAGGCACAACTTAATAGATTCGCTATTGATTGAACCTAAGTTTTGATCAATCAAAAGTGTACATTCGCTGTAACTCAGCCCTAGACCATGAGTTTAAGCGATTCTACACTTTCGCTGAGGACAAGCTTATGATTCATACAACAACGAAGTTGTAAGTTCGCTGAGCCCAACATAACAGATTATGTGCTGAGCGATTGTATAGTTTTGCTGGCATTGTTCAAGCGAAACTGTCAAATATGCTTGGACAGCATAACAAGATAGATTCACTCACAACAGTGAACTTTCGTTCAGTTTCGCTGGAAAGTTTGATAGATTCGCTGAATGAATCAGGCGAACTTTCGAACCAGCGAATCAATATAAAACCACTGATTAAGGATTAAAACTACGATTAAACCATAGAAACAGAGTCGTAATGCCTACCAGATAGTTTAGAATCGAACAAACGCGACGGAAATCATGCAAATGAAATCAAGTAGTTTGTTCACAGAGAAACTAGGGTTTAGATTCGCACAAAATTATGTGAAACGAGTTTCACACTGTGCAATATATAAGACCTAGTTTCGCTCGGCATAACAAAAGAAATCATGTGTTTAGTGAACAACAATACTGCCGGGTGATATATAGATTCGCTTGGCGAAACTGCCAGCGAAACTGTAGTTTCGCTGAAACCTAAAACTTGAAAAAAATTAAATAAAATAAAATATAAGTTTTTGAATTTATAAAACCTTTATGAAAAACATCCTTCATCCCACAACATCAGCACAAAACAAAAATAAAACATAAATAAAATAAATGAGAAAGAAAAGTAAAAGGATATAGAAACTTCTTTTTCAAGACATTGGTCCAGAGAGTCAAAGATTTGCGGGATTGCTATATGTTTATCCTTTTAAACCCATGCCTTCCTCTTTTCAACAAGTAATCTGCAGCTATTTTATCATGTTTTGGATTCATTTGATAAACTTAGATGACTTGGTTCCCGCAGATATTCAGCAAAGTAATAATCCTGTTCTTTATGGTTTATTGAGCAATATAATTCACTTTGCTTGAAATCTTAAATATTTCAACAATGATTCTTAATTTTAGGAATCGCTGTGTCTTTATTTTAGGGACAGATGATAAGAGCTCCAGGTCTATACTTACGTATAACAGAGGAGATGATCATTTTATCTCGCTGATAAGAGCTTTAGGTCTATACTTACGTATAACAGAGAAGATCATCAGAATGTGCTGATGAGAGCTCCAGGTCTAGACTCACGTATAACAGAGGAGATCATCACTCCAGGTCAATGTTCACACATAGCAGAGGAGATAAGCACGAGATATGTCACCCATTTTATTATTATATTTGTTTTTGCATCAAAGCAAAGATTTGAAACTCTCAACCCATTTTAGACAAGGCCTTGTAGCTTTGTGCAGGCTGAGATATCATGAGGATAATCCTTGTCGTTGAGTTCTTAGACTTTAGTTAAGTTACACGATCACTGTTTACTTGATATCAGGCTGAGCCTACCATGCATATCCCAAACAATGCTATTGATTCTCTTTTAAACTTCTTTTCCATGAAGTTCCTGAAAAGATAAAAAGTAAATCTTTATTCTCCCCTGAAATTTCTTTTTAGAAGCCACGAAACAAAAAGTAATTTTCTTCTCTAATTTTTTTTTTGTGTTTTTAATGAAAGTTGAAACAGACAAAGCAAAGATATGAAGACATATGGGACACAAAAGTTTATCTGTAAAAGTTTATAAACAAAAAACAGTTATTTACAAAACTATACACATTATGATAAGAAAAGAGGTTTTTTTTTAAAAGATATTAGACCCAACATAGAGATCAATTCATAAAAACATGGTTTATCAAATCTTTTTGTGAAAAGATCCGCTCGTTGATTTTTTGTGTCAATCGGAATAATATCTATAAAACCCTTTTCCTAAGCATCCTGGATAGCATGAATTCTCGTTTCAATGTGCTTGGTACGAGTATGATGAATTGGATTTTTGGCAATCCCAATAGCAGCTTCATTATCACAGAAAAGTGGTGTATGAAGAAAATTTATCCCATAATCCAACATTTGATGTTGTATCCACAGCACTTGGCAACAGCAACTGGAGGCTGCAACATATTCAACTTCTCCGTAGACAAAGATACTATAGTTTGCTTCTTACTTTGCCAAGAAATGAGACAATCTCCCAGATTTTGACATCCACCAGTGATAGATTTCCGTTGACCCTGCAACCACCATGATCACTGTCAGAATATGCATGTAAGTCAAAGTTACCTCCTTTTGGGTACCAAAGACCCAAACGGAGGAACCCTTTAAGTAACGAAAAATTCTTTAACAGCTTTTTCATGAGATTCTTTTGGGTTGGCCTAAAAACGAGCACAATAGCACATAGCGAATGTAATATCAGGACGACTGGTCGTAAGATACATGAGGGATCCGATCATAGAATGATAGCGATGAGCATCCATGGATTTCCCATTATCATCTGGGGTTAAACAAGTCTGACCAGTAAATGGAGTAAGTTCTGGAGAAGAATCATCCATTTTGAACTTTTTGAGAATCTCCAGAACACACTTTTCTTGATGAATCAAAATACCAGACTGCTTTTGTTCAACTTGTAATCCTAAGAAAAAGCTTAACTCCCCCATCATGCTCATTTTGAAACGATCCTTCATGACCTCTTCAAATTCTCTGCATAGTTTCTCATTTGTTGACCCGAAAATGATGTCATCAATGTACACTTGAACAATCAACATTTCACCATCAACTTCTTTCTTGAACAGAGTCATGTCTATCAAACCATGAGAGAAACCTTTGCTAAGCAGATACTGTGTCAAAGTTTCATACCAGATCCGAGGGGCTTGATGTAATCCATATAAGGATTTGTCAAGTTTATACACTTTGTCTGGAAAATCTGGATCCTCGAAACCTGGAGGTTGACAAACATAATATCCTCATTGATGTTCCTGTAAAGAAATGCATATTTCATGTCCATCTGAAAAACTTTAAAGTTTTTGTGACCACATGAGCAAGAAAGATTCTGATGGCTTCAATGCGAGCAACTGGAGTGTCACACCCCAACCCTAACGGCGGAAACGTCGGGATGTGAGGGTTAAGATTGTTCATGCCACACAACGCTACTTCAAAGTGTAAATATGATTAAATAGCCATTTCATGTCAAACAATGTCATAACAAAAGTCTCAATTCAAACAAACAAAACATAAGTGAAATTTAGACATCAAGTTTCATGGCATGGTATTTATTTTCTCTAGGTCCAATCCTAGATGTTTTCAAATCTTTAAGAGCAATATTAAGCTTGAGCATTTTCTGAAACATGTTAAAAATATGGTCAACATATAATGTTGGTGTGTTCCCATAGATTATGCATACATAAATATATAATCTTTTAAGATGGCAATTCAGGTCATAGAATAAAGGATAATGCAAATATAAATGGATAACAAATGTAACAATCAAACCTTGACAAATATGGCTACAACGAAATTATAAGATTAGCTAAGTGTACTTGGTTCCCATGATGATCAAGAATACGTCACCAGGAGCCGGCAATAACCTCGGCTTTAGCACCAAATAGGCTTGTCAGGCCCATAGATCTATGACGTCGCTAGGCTAGCAATAGTTAACGATTGTGTTTCCAAGTGTCGATCACATAGTATTTACAAGATTCCAAATAACCATGACAAGGTATAAGATAAATTACACGTGTGTTACAAGAATACAAACGTCTTTACAAGTGTAATTTTAATACGATTAACATGCTTCACCCCAAAATGTGTGAAAGAAATAAAACGGGGTATGGTAACTCACTTGGATGATAATGAAGAACAGATATGGAGACTTGAACTAAACGCCGCGGGTTCGTTAAGGTTCAACCTAAAGAACGACGTTTATAGTTAACCCATAATTGTTATAGTTTTAACGGCTACTCGGGAATCCACGGTTCTTTTGGAATTTGGGGTTTTAGATAACACATGATAATATAACAATTTATTTGAAAATTTATAAATTGTTTAGCCAATGATTGTAAATTATAAATAGACACATTAAATAATTATTTTAGAATATAAATAACTAAATAAGAAATTTTGTAATAATTTTCATTAATAAGAATTTAGAATTTTATAATTAAGAATCTCTTGGAATAATATTTGATATAGTAAATAATTCGTGGTATAATACTAATTTATGATATTGTATTAAAATAAATTCTTAAATATAATAGATGAAACATTTTAAATATATATAATTTAAAACTTGTAAATATATTTTATAGTAATGTTATAACTTTCAAAATAAAAGAAAGAATTATAATTTCTAAGAATTTAAAAGAAAATATTTCTAATTAAATCCTAATTTAGTATGGGTTATAAAAATGATTTTTATATGATGTTAATAATATTACAACATTTCTGATTTATTTAATCAAAAAAATCATATTTTAAAAAGAAATGCAGGGGCTCGGGTTCGAACCCGGGTCCACTGCTTGCCGCCCTTAAGCCTTAACGGTGGACCAAAGCCCCAATTCTTGCCTTTAAACGCAAATCAAATAATAAGAATTATATCCGTAACTATCCCCAATTCCTCAAAAACCCTAGAATCTAAAACGAACAAATTGAATCTCAATCCGAAGATGATAATGAAATTAACCATAGGGCTTTTGTTCCTGGCATCAAGTCGAGTGTATCTATGTACTCAATTACCTGATTTAGTTGCGGAATTGACGATTACGAACTCGTGCTAGTGCCGCCGTTGCTGGGTTCAATTGCGATGTGTGTGTGTGTTTTAATGAAATGGAGGTTGCAGAGAGCGTAAGAGGGTCGAATGGAACCTTTCCGCTATGTTAAATCACTTTAATTGCAACTGATTCGAGTTTGATGAGGTCGGTTTACAGTCATGGGTTACATGTGGATTTCAAGTGTAATAACAATGATTTCAATTGAAATTAAAACTAATAATGAGCTCAACTTGATTATTCGAACGTGTATACCCAATTAATTTGATGATTGCAACGATTTAAGTGTAGAAACGGATTGGAAACTTTGATGGCTTCGGTTTCGGGTTCAATGCTCAATAAAACCGCAATTAAAAGCAGATTAACACTCACCTTTGTGTTGGGAACGAGTTCACAAGAGATTTGAAACGATTTGGGGTTTTAAGATGAATGATTTAAGGGATTTTGGTGGCTGCCGGAGCCGCGCCAGAGCGTGGCCGGCTTGCCGGCCACTGAAAAAACGAGGGGGAATTGGTTTGAGTTTTAAAGTTTTTACAACTTTGGTCCCTGTAGTTTGGAAACTTTCCACTTTAATTTAATTCTTTTAGTTTACAACTTTAAAACTTTTAAAACTTTTATTAATGATAATTATTTGTTTTATAATTCTTATGATTTTTATAAAAATTCAACCTTTTCATATTTGTTTTAATTTTAGTGCCCAAGATCACAAAAATTACCTTTTAATAAATATCCATTTATTTATGTATGATGATTATATATATACATTTATAAGTTTACGCCTAGCACTTTATTAATTTAATTATTGTAATAATTAAATAAGTTGTGGATTTCACAACTAACATTATAATTTAAGACTATTCGATATGCACAATAATGAACCCTCATAATGTTTAATTAACATAAACAGCTCATATAAGAGGTAACGGAAATAACAACCAATTAACAAATACACGAGAGGTCACAGTCTCCCTAACTTTAAGGAATTTCATCCCTAAATTAAGGATAAGAATAGCTAAGACAGATGGGGTATTTCTTCTTCATGTGATCCTCGTATTCCCAGGTGAACTCGGCCCCACGTTTATTTTCCCAACAAACTTTGGCGATTGGTTTGGTAGTTGTTCGGGTCTTCTTCAGTGTTCGATCCATGATCTCAACAGGTTTCTCAATAAAATGCAATGACTCGTCTATTTGGATCTCCTCCAAAAGAACATGCAAACTTTCATCGGCCAAGCATTTTCTCAAGTTTGAGACATGAAAGACAGAATGAACCCCGCTAAGTTCAGAGGGTAGTTCCAGTTTATAGGCCAACTTTCCGACCCTTTTCAGAATCTTGAAAGGTCCTACAAACCATGGAGCTAACTTACCCCTCTTCCCAAAGCAAACAACGCCCTTCCATGGTGAGACTTTTAGAAGAACCATATCATTGACTTGAAATTCCAACGGCTTGTGTCTTTTATCCGCGTAACTCTTTTGTCGACTTCTAGCCACCTCATGGTTATTACGGATTTTGGAAACTTTTTCGGTCGTTTCTTGAATGAGTTCTGGACCGGTAATGAAATTTTCACCGATGTCAGTCCAACAAATTGGAACGGCATTTACGACCGTATAGAGCTTCAAATGGAGCCATTTTGATACTTGTGTGGTAACTGTTATTATAAGAAAACTCCGCAAATGGTAAATGTGTATCCCAGTCATCACCAAAGTTAAGAACACAAAGTCGTAGCAAATCCTCAAGAGTTTGAATGGTTCGCTCGGTTTGACCATCCATTTGTGGATGGTAAGCCGTGCTTAAATCCAGTTGAGTACCCAAGAGTTCCTCATGGACGACCAAAAGTGTGAAGTGAACGAGCATCTCGATTGGATATGATGTGTAAAGGCACGCCGTGACGACTCACAATCTCATCAATGTAAATACGAGCCAACTTTGAAACCTTGTAAGTGTCTCGTATAGGTATGAAATGTGCTGTTTTGGTCAAACGATCGACGATCACCCATATGCTATCATGACCACAAGGAGTACTAGGTAATTTGGTTATGAAATCCATAGATATGTGCTCCCATTTCCACATAGGGACTTCAGGTTGTTCGAGTAATCCACTAGGTCGTTGGTGTTCCACTTAACCCTTGCACACGTAAGGCATTTTGCTACATACGAAGTGATATCCTTCTTCATCCCTGGCCACTAATATTGGCCACGCAGATCCATATACATCTTATCAGACCCAGGGTGAATAGAATAACGTGTTTGATGAGCTTTGTTCATGATGAAGTTACGAAGGTTGCCACGATTCGGAATCCAGAGTCGGTTCAAGAAATACAACATACCATTCGGTTTTGTTTCCAGTTGTGACCGAACATTATACGCCAATTCTTCATCCTCCTTTCCTTCAACTAACGCCGCTTGTTGAGACTCGCGAATGCAAAATCGAGGTCATTATCGATCCTTATATTTTGAAGCATAATAGTGGCCTCGTGGACATCCATGTGAATCTCAGTGTCAAATTCTCCCAGTGTGTCAAACCATTGTCGTCGATCTTGAATTTCTTTCAGTGAGATGGTCTTATTGTGGATTTTACGACTTAGCGCGTTGGCTACAACATTCACCTTTCCAGGATGGTAACGGATGTCACAGTCATAGACGCTAATCAACTCAACCCAACGTTGTTGCCTCATGTTGAGATCCTTTTGGCTTAACAAGTGTTGAAGGCTCTTATGATCGGTGTAGACTATACATTGTGTCCCATAAAAGTAATGCCTCCAAATCTTTAAGGCAAAAACCATGGCACCAAGTTCAAGATCATGGGTTGTGTAGTTCACTTCATGAACCTTCAATTGTCTTGACGCATATACTATGACCTTTCCTTGTTGAATGAGAACACAACCAAGGCCTTGACTAGATGCATCATAATACACAGTAAAATCATCATTCCCGTCAGGAAGGGTTAGAATAGGAGCATTACACAACTTGTGTTTTAGAGTCTCGAAAGCCTCCTCTTGTTCAGGTCCCCATTCAAAAAGTCTATTCTTTTGGGTTAGTGCCGTAAGTGGTTTCGCAATCTTCGAGAAATTTGCAATGAATCTACGGTAGTAACCCGCTAGTACAAGAGAAGAGCGGACTTCAGTGGGAGTTGTGGGAACACACCAGTTTTTCACGGTTTCTATTTTAGCACGATCAACGTGAATTCCTTAGCTATTCAACACATGACCTAGAAATTGGACTTCTTCAAGCTAGAATTCGCATTTAGAAAACTTTACGTACAGTTTTTCTTTCTTCAAAAGCTCAAGAACTTGTCGTAAGTGCAACTTGTGGTCGGTTTTCATCTTGGAGTAGATAAGAATATCGTCAATGAACACTATTACAAATTTGTCTAAGTACAGTTTACATACCCGATTCATGAGATCCATGAAAATAGCAGGAGCATTAGTCAAACCAAAAGGCATGACCATGAACTCATAATGTCCATATCGGGTACGAAAGGCGGTTTTGGAATGTCATTGTCATGGACTCGTAATTGGTGATATCCAGAGCATAAATCGATCTTTGAGAATTGAGTGGCTCCTTGGAGTTGATCAAATAGATCATCAATTCGAGGGAGAGGGTATCAGTTTTTGATGGTGAGTTTTTAAGTTCTCGATAGTCGATGCACATGCGAAATGAGCCATCTTTCTTCTTCACAAATAGCACATGTGCACCCCATGGTAGAGCTAGGATGAATAAAGCCCTTATTAGACAGTTCTTGTAGTTGACTGGCTAGTTCTTGCATTTTGGATTGTGCAAGTCAATAGGGTGACTTAGCCACAGGGTTTGCACCAGGAATCAAGTCAATCTTAAACTCAACCTCTCGAACGGGAGGTAATCCACTAAGATCCTCGGGAAACACCTCTGGGAAGTCCCGTACGATAGGAATATCCTTAAGATCCTTCCCTTTGGCTTTCGTGTTGACTACATAAGCCAAAAAGGTTATGTAATTCCTACTCAAGAACTTTCGGGCCTTGGTACATGACATAAGCTTGAGTCCTTTAGACGATCTCTCCCCAAAATATTTTAGAGTATCACCCATAGGTAGTGGAATTCGAATACACTTCTCAAAACAAATAATTTCTGCGTAGTGTTTGGCTAACCAATCCATGCCAATAATGATGTCAAAATTCCCCAGTTGCATAGGAATAAGGTCAATAGGGAACTCATGCTTGTTAAGGCTCGAGGTGCAGTCACGAATGATAACGTCAATGACGATAGATTTGCCATCAGCAACTTTGACCGTAAAGGATTTTTCTAGCTTAGATCGTGACTTAGCAAGGATAGGTTCAAATTCTAAGGACACAAAACTCTTATCCGCTCCCGAATCAAACAACACAGAAGCATAGCAATTATTTACAAGATACATACCGTTCACCACGTCGTTATTTCCTTGAGCTTGGTTTGCGTTGATGTTGAAAGCACGTCCTCGAGCTGGTGGGACATTTCCCGCAAGTCGAGGGCATTGCGGGCGAAAATGGCCGGTTTGGCCACAATTGTAACAAGCTCGATTGGCGACTATAGCAGCGTTGTTTGGTGCACGATGACATGTAGCCACCAAATGCCCATATTTCCCGTAGAGTGAGCAAATAAGACATGGATTATTGCCCGCATGGTGATACTTGCAGATATTGGACATCAGGTGTGGACCAGTATAAGCTCTAGCTATAGGTGCTTGATTTGCAATGACAACTTGTTTTTGTGGTGCATTGGGTGCTGTCACCGAAAAGTTTTGAGCTGGTGTAAACTTACATTTCTTGCTCTTGAGTGAGGATTCAGCCTTCACCTCTTTAGTTACCTCTGGAAGCGCCTTCCAAGTCTGTTTAGCACCCTTTAACGTCAAGGTACCAGCTTTGATGTGATTTTCGGTGAGTTGAGCGGTGATGTTGATTGCTTCTTCCAGGGTCATGGGCCTACTCCCCATAACAGCATCTTGAATTTGTGGTGGTACCCCTTTGATAAACTTTTCAATGTTACAGGGTACAGTATCCACCATATGCGGTAAAAGCATACTCAATTCATGATGCCGGGTGGAGTATGCCAAGTGGTTGCCACTATCTTGCTTGAGGTTCCAAAACTCTTCCTCCAACTTTTGCAGTTCACTCCTTGGGCAAAACTTTTGGATCATGATGTTCTTGAACTCTTCCCAAGTGAGTGCCAATGCCACTTCCGCACCTCGGTTCCTCTTTTCACTATTCCACCAATTAAGTGCTCGTTGTTGCAGGACACTCGTGGCATAACAAACCTTAAGTTCTTCAAGACACTCACTATTGATAAAAGTGTTCTCCATACTCTCGAACCACTCGAGAATTCCAGTGGCTCCCTCCTTTCCACTAAAACTAGTGGGTTTGCAAGAGTTGAAGTGTTTGAAGGTAAAAGTTCGGTTATTCCCTCCTTGGTTGTTGCTGTTTTCACCTTGACCATTGTCATCACCACCACCATTGCTCCCATTAGCATTGTTACTAGTATTGGCCATTAAAGTGCTACTTAGTTCAGCGACCATGGTAGGAAGGACAACAGCCATTTGTCGGGCAATCATAGTGGCAAGTTTTTGGTCAGAGCTACCACGCTTTCCATGATGACGGGACATTCTAAAATACAAAAATAGAGGAGACATTAGAGTTTTGGAGATAAATCAGTTCCAATAGACACAAATCTTTGGGATTTACAAACGTATACAGGATGGCTCCATTTGATAACACACAGCCATTAGGAACGTTAACACGTCAAGGTGACTTAATTCCAATTTACCTTGGGGAAAATATGTATTTTGACCATAATTTATCACTCATCCCAGAAATCCC
Source organism: Flaveria sonorensis (assembly GCA_025506505.1). Lineage (NCBI taxonomy): Eukaryota > Viridiplantae > Streptophyta > Magnoliopsida > Asterales > Asteraceae > Flaveria > Flaveria sonorensis. The sequence continues at coordinate 52,249 of JACCIY010001623.1, read as the reverse complement.
CGGGTAAGCATAACAGGTCCCGTAATTGATTGGGATTTATGCGAAATGCTTATCTTAGCCCGAGGGCTTTTTGCCAGGAAATCTAGGATACAGGTGTTTATGTGTCACACACTTCCTTATAGGCTATTAGAATCAAAACCCTGATGAGATTTTCAAGATTTAGACGTATTGTCTAAAGGATTTATCCATTCGTTATAACGCGTAAGATTCCACACGTAGTCGAGAATAAGTTTTAGAAAGAGAACAGGCATGATAGAACTAAGGGCGGGTGAAGAGGATTAGGAAGTTGGGGGTATACAAGGTTAGGGATTTTGTCATTCGAGTCAAACACCTAAGGCACAATTTACTATGTAAAGTCAAGTAGCACATAGGGATTCATCATGTAGCATGTAACATCATGTGATATGCATATAAGTAAGCTTACAAGATCATAAAGAATGCTCATGAAAAAGGGTCCCTACATTAACCATAGCCTAGGTCACCATTTCTAGTAACCTAAATCCCTATAGTTATGGGCACTGATACCAATCTGTCACACCCAACCCTAACGGCGGAAACGTTGGGATGTGAGGGTTAAGATAGTTCATGCCACACAACGCTACTTCAAAGTGTAAATATGATTAAATATCCATTTCATGTCAAACAATGTCATAATAAAAGTCTCAATTCAAACAAACAAAACATAAGTGAAATTTAGACATCAAGTTTCATGGCATGGTATTTATTTTCTCTAGGTCCAATCCTAGATGTTTTCAAATCTTTAAGAGCAATATTAAGCTTGAGAATTTTCTAAAACATGTTAAAAATATAGTCAACATATAATGTTGGTGACTTCCCATAGATTGTAAATACATAAATATATAATCTTTTAAGATGGCAATTCAGGTCATAGATTAAAGGATAATGCAAATATAAATGGATAACAAATGTAACAATCAAACCTTGACAAATATGGCCACAACGAAATTATACGATTAGCTAAGTGTACTTGGTTTCCATGATGATCAAGAATACATCACCAAGAGCCGGCAATAACCTCAGCTTTAGCACCAAATAGGCTTGTCAGGCCCATAGATCTATGACTTCGCTAGGCTAGTAATAGTTAACGATTGTGTTTACAAGTGTCGATCACATAATATTTACAAGATTCCAAATAACCATGACAAGGTATAAGATAAATTACACGTGTGTTACAAGAATACAAACGTCTTTACAAGTATAATTTTAATACGATTAACATGCTTCACCCCAAAACGTGTGAAAAAAAGTAAAACGGGGTATGGTAACTCACTTGGATGATAATGAAGAACAGATATGGAGACTTGAACTAAACGCCGCGGGTTTGTTAAGGTTCAACCTAAAGAATGACGTTTATAGTTAACCCATAATTGTTATAGTTTTAACGACTACTCGGGAATCCACGGTTTCTTTTGGAATTTGGGGTTTTAGATAACAACATGATAATATAACAATTTTATTTGAAAATTTATAAATCTTTTAGCCAATGATTGTAAATTATGAAATAGACACATTAAATAATTATTTTAGAATATAAATAACTAAATAAGAAATTTTGTAATAATTTTCATTAATAAGAATTTAGAATTTTATAATTAAAAAATCTCTTGGAAAACTATTTGATATAGTAAATAATTCGTGGTATAATACTAATTTATGATATTGTATTAAAATAAATTCTTAAATATAATAGATAAAACATTTTAAATATATATAATTTAAAACTTGTAAATATATTTTATAGTAATGTTATAACATTCAAAATAAAAGGAAGAATTATAATTTCTAAGAATTTAAAAGAAAACATTTCTAATTAAATCCTAATTTAGTATGAGTTATAAAGATGATTTTTATATGATGTTAATAATATTACAACATTTTCTGGATTTATTTAATCAAAAAAATCATATTTTAAAAAGAAATGCAGGGGCTCAGGTTCGAACCCGGGTCCACTGCTTGCCGCCCTTAAGCCTTAACCGGTGGACCAAAGCCCCAATTCTTGCCTTTAAACGCAAATCAAACAATAAGAATTATATCCGTAACTATCCCCAATTCCTCAAAAACCCTAGAATCTAAAACGAACAAATGGAATCTCAATCCGAAGATGATAATGAAATTAACCATAGGGCTTTTGTTCCTGGCATCAAGTCGAGTGTATCTATGTACTCAATTACCTGATTTAGTTGCGGAATGACGATTACGAACTCGTGCTAGTGCCGCCTGTTGCTGGATTCAATTGCGATGTGTGTGTGTGTTTTAATGAAATGGAGGTTGCAGAGAGCGTAAGAGGGTCGAATGGAACCTTTCCGCTATGTTAAATCACTTTAATTGCAACTGATTCGAGTTTGATGAGGTCGGTTTACAGTCATGGGTTACATGTGGATTTCAAGTGTAATAACAATGATTTCAATTGAAATTAAAACTAATAATGAGCTCAACTTGATTATTCGAACGTGTATACCCAATTAATTTGATGATTGCAACGATTTAAGTGTAGAAACGGATTGGAAACTTTGATGGCTTCGGTTTCGGGTTCAATGCTCAATAAAACCGCAATTAAAAGCAGATTAACACTCACCTTTGTGTTAGGAACGAGTTCACAAGAGATTTGGAACGATTTGGGTTTTTAAGATGAATGATTTAAGGGATTTTGGTGGCTGCCGAAGCCGCGCCAGAGCGTGTCCGGTCGGCCACCGGAAAAACGAGGGGGAATTGGTTTGAGTTTTAAAGTTTTTACAACTTTGGTCCCTGTAGTTTGGAAACTTTCCACTTTAATTTAATTCTTTTTAGTTTACAACTTTAAAACTTTTATTAATGATAATTATTTGTTTTATAATTCTTATGATTTTTATAAAAATTCAACCTTTTCATATTTGTTTTAATTTTAGTGCCCAAGATCACAAAAATTACCTTTTAATAAATATCCATTTATTTATGTATGATGATTATATATATACATTTATAAGTTTACACCTAGCACTTTATTAATTTAATTATTGTAATAATTAATTAAGTTATGGATTTGACAACTAACATTATAATTTAAGACTATTCGATATGCACAAAAATAAACCCTCATAATTGTTTAATTAAAATAAACAGCTCATATAAGAGGTAATGGAAATAACAACTAATTAACAAATACACGTGAGGTCACATGGAGCAAACACTTCAGTATAGTCAATTCCCTCCTCCTGAGCAAAACCCTGAACAACCAACCTGGATTTGTTTCGAACTATTACTCCCCGATCATCTGGTTTGTTCTGGAATACCCATTTAGTACCAATAGGAAACTTGTTTGGAGGAAGATCAACTAATTGCCAAACTTTTAGTTTCATGAACTGCTGAAGCTCCATTTGCATAGATTCAACCCAACTTGGGTCTTGAAGTGCTGCTGAGAGATTTTGGGAAGAGTTTGAGAGAAGAAACATAAATAGAGACATTCATTAATCAATCCAGATTGACTCCGTGTCCTCACTCCATCAGTAATGGAACCAATGATGTAATCGTGTGGGTGATCTTTTAAGGTTTTAAAATTAGTGTTAAGGATTAACGGATTGGATGAAGATGAGGAGGTGGTTAGTGATGGTTGTGATGGGGAAGTGGGTTGTGAAGGCTTTGCTAGGGAAGTGGGTCGTGAAGGAGAAGGTGGAACATCAAATGGAGAAGGTGGTTATGGTGGAGGTGTAGGTGGAACATCAAATGGAGGTTGAGGGTGATGGTCGATTGGTGGTTGTGGATGTGGTGCAGGTGGAAGGGGTTCAGTTGGAGGTATGATTTCTACATTGGTTTGAGGAACAACATCATCATCAAAAACTGGAAGATTGAAAGATTTGAAGACAGTATTTGAGTCATAGAACCATACAGGATCAGATCCCATGTTAGGAGAATTTGACTCTTGCCAATCAACATAGAATGATTCCTGCACAATACGCGTTCTTTTGTTGTAGACCCGATACGCTTTTTGTGAGGAAGAATAGCCAACGAAGAAACATTCATCAGAAACTGCACCAAACTTTGACTTCTGAGCTTGAGTGTTTTGCAAGGTACATGAGCAACCAAAAGGGTGAAAGAAGTTAATCAAGGGTTTCGTTTATAAAGAAGCTCATTAGAAGTCTTCATTTTGCCTTTTACAATGAGAACCCTGTTAAGTACATAAGAAGCACAGTTGACAGCTTCAGCCCAGAAAATTATTGGAAGCTTTGACTCAATCAGCATAGTTCTTGCTGCTTCGATGAGTGTCCGATTCTTCCGCTCAGCAACAACGGATTGTTGAGGTGTCCTAGCAGCACTAAACTGTCTGAGAATCCCCTTGCTTACACAGAATGAGTCAAAGATATGATTCCTGAATTCAGTACCGTTATCGCTTCGGATGGCTATAACATTACTTTTGTTGACGGTCTCAATAGAAAGGATCAGCTTTTGAAGCTCTTCGGTAGTATCTCCCTTGCTTAATAGAAATCTCACCCAAGAATATCTGGAATAATCATCTGTAACAACCAAGCAATAAGATTTCTTAGCAATTGATTTAACACTGATAGGACCAAATAAATCAGTATGTAACAATTCGAGGGGTTTTGAAATTGTGTTTTCAAGCTTAAGCTTGTGTGGCTTTTTGTGTTGTTTGCCTTGAGCACAACCATGCATTTTTCTACCACTGAAAAATCTTTAAGTGGTAGTCCCCTCACAAGATTTTTCTTAACTAATTTATTTATATTTTTAAAATTAACATGTCCTAATCGTCTATGCCACAAGAAGGATTCGGAAGAAGAGAGACTTTGGACATAAGACATGTCACAGTGGATGTAGACTCTTATGATCCCATATCAAGAAGATAAGTATCATTCTTTCTTGGAGCATGCATGATCACTAAATCTTCTGGAATAATGAACTCTGGTTTAAGAAACAAGCATTCATTTGACATAAACATCACTGGTATATCTTTATCACAAATTTGTGATACGCTTAGTAGATTGAATGCTAATTCGGGAACATAGTTTACTTTCTCCAGAGTTAAGGAACCGTTTGAGACTTCTCTCTGACCAATCATTTTTCCACCCTTCTTAACTCCAGCAAAAGCGACATATCCTCCATTAATTATTTGATAATTTGTGAGTAAGTCCTTCAACCCGGTCATATGCCTTGAACATCCACTGTCAACATGCCAAAAACTATTGATAGCTCTTCTGGAATGTTCCTGGCATAAAAAAAATTGTTAAGACTTGGAAATTGGGACCCAAGTCTTGACTGAATTAGGTCTTGGAACAGAAGACTTTTTACAAAAGAATTATTTACAAAATGATTTAATCTACTTCCTAAGCAACTATTATTTATATTTATATTAACAAAAGCAGGACAAGTTTTAATAATATGATCACCCTTTTCACATCTAAAACATCAAGACTTTAAACCTTTCTTATTACATTTTAAAATAGATGCTTGATCTGTTAAGATTTCTTCCTCATATTCAGATGTGTGAGAATCTGAATTGCTACATGAGTCATATGATTCTTTTAATATTTCCTTTGTGACCTTTATTTTAGCAAATCCTGATTCATTTTTGTTAATATTGTTAACGTTTGAGGAAGTTGTCTCAATATCTTTAGGGTTAGAAATCCGACTTGGTGTGAAAGATGGGATAGGATGAGAAAGAAATTTTTCAAAATAATTTGGGTGAGAATGTTTGTTTGAACCTTTACTTAAACATTTATCATTACCATTAACAAGAGAATTTAAAACATCATCGTTTGATTCATCAACATCTGAGGATAAACAAGATGAACTAGAACTAGAACTACATAAACTACTATCTGTAACAGACGTTTGGGAAACAAATCTACTTAAACTATTGTCTATGGAAGACTTTTTGGAATCTGAAATGTTAAAACTAGAGCTGCCCAGACCACTACTTGCACCATAATTATATTCCTCTCGAATCTCCTTATGATTAACTCCTTCTAAACCTGCATACAAACTGTCAGTATCTTTTTGAATTAATTCATTAGTTGGATGAGGTGTAGGCATAGGAAAATAACAATAAGTGCTAGGTGGAGGATAAACATGAGTGGTTTCTTTGCTTCCCAAACCAGTTTTAATTCTACCCCCCTTTGATTCTTGCAAAGCTCCTCAAGTTTCATCCCAGAGATTGTCCATTTTTCAAGTTTGGTTTTTAATTTGCTTGTTTCAAATTCAGCAAGTGCTACACGTTTAGTTAAAGCATTTATTTCAACATTTCTTTCCAAAAGATTTCTTTTTAAATGCTCATTTTCTTTTAATGCTTCATTTAACTTAACAAATATTTAGACTCATTTGTTTAAGTTCTTATTAATTTGTTTTAATTCCTTTTCATTATCTAATAGCAGTCTGTTTGCCTTATAAACCCCAAATAAATGAATTTTGCATGGAGGAGAGCACATGTCTTGAATTACCTCATAAGGGAGACCCATAACTACCTTTTTAGCAGCCAGGGCCTTGTCACACTGACAAAGCGGAGTGTTCTTCTTGTTTTCTTCATCCTCCATTGCTTTCCTACAAATCTCCTTAGCTTCACTTTCCTCCTTTGATTCTTCTTTTGATTCACCTGTCTTCTTTTCATAATCTTCACCAACTGTGAACTTCTTTTCAACTGCAACACCAGCTTTCTTATATCATCTCTCTTCAACTTCCACTTTCTCAAACTTTATCCCTTCAACCTGAACCCTTTGCTCATTACTTTCACCAATAACCTTTTGAGTCTCACTCTTGAACTCTCTAAAAGGATCAAAGTCCTCAATAGAATCCACATCACTGTTCACTAACTCAGCCACTAGTGCATGATTGATTTCTTCTTCAGTTTCCTTAATCTCAGCGCTCCAATCAAAGTTTGAGATGAGAGTTGTTTCCTTCTTTGACTTGACTTCTTCCTTGTCAGTGATTGGGATAACTTTAGAAGTTCCAGAAGTTCCTGGTTCAGTAATGATAGGATTTGGACATTCTCTTTTAAAGTGCCCCAGCTGTTTGCAATTGAAGCATCTTAATTTTGACTTATCAAAACCAAGCTTAGAATTCTGATTCTGATTTTTGAAGCTCCTTCTACCAGTTCGTTCTATGAATCTTCTTGCATGTAGTGTGAGCATGGACATTTGCCATTGGATGTCTATTTCTTCTAAGTCATCTGGATCAACTTGATACATGTCTTCAATGGTCATTCCTTTTCCCTTTAACTCCCCAGCAACTAGAGCCTCATAACTGTGCACAAATATCCCAAATAATGCCATAGTATCTGATGGAATTTGAGCAGTGACAGATGGCTTTAAGCTTGAACCAACACCTGTAGACCCCCACTAGACATATTAAAGCACCAAATCCTGTAGAACCACTATAAGCTGAACCATACATAGACGAGTTTGCAACGGATGACATTAATGCAGCATTTTGTGGATATACAGTGGCTGGCATCATGGATTGATTGTATTCTCTCTTCTTTAAATCCAAATCAAAAGATTTCAATTTGTTGATTACATCCATAAGTTTGTAATCAGCAAAGTTTCTTTTCTGCTTCAACATCCTAACTTGCAGGCTCCATTGAGGTGGGAGTGAGTCCAAGAGTTTAGAGACTTGTTCATGATTCCCAACTGCTCATCATATTTCTTTAATGTGCTTGAGATGACAAAAATCGATTTTTTATGTCAGTAAGGCTTTCATTTTTGTGTTCTACAAATGAATTAAACTTCTTTTCAGCTTGAGCTTTCCTGTCTTTCCTCAGATCCTCATTTCCATCATAGAATTCACACAAGGAGTCATACAAAGATTTTGCATTCTTGTGTTCAGCAAAGCGGTTATAGATATCTTAGGATAAGCAGAGAGTTAAAGCTCCAAAAGCTTTCAGTTCACGATCAATTAGCTTGAGATCTCTTTCAGTGAAGGTAGATGGATCGGTGTTTGGTGACGTAACTTGACCAACGGTGAAAGTTGGAGTGTGAGGACCATTTACAATTGATTCCCATTGATTATGATCAGTGTAGTAAAAGAAAGCTTTCAAACATCTTTTCCAGTCCTCAAAGCTATCACCATTTATAAGCCTCGGTGGCCTATTAGGAGCAACACTCTCCAAGTCAGATATGGTGATATTGGTGGACGTCATTTGCTAAAAGGAGATAGTTTCGCTGACAAAAAGCAGTTTCACAGGTAAATTCGCTTGTAGAATTGTGGGTATCTTCGCTAACAAATTCGCTCCTAGATTCACTGGCAAACAAGCAGCAGTTTCGCCCGAACCAATGATCGAAAACTCTAGTTTCGGAGATACTTTCGCTGAGACTAGTAGAACTTTCGTTCTAAAATGAATTCACCAGCACTTTTGCTTGTAATGACTAGCAGGAAGTTGAACTTTCGTTCAAAAGTGGGCTACTTTCGCTGACAATAACACCTGAATTGAAAATCACCAAATCCTTAGATTCGCTGGTAAATTCGCTGGACGAATTGTAAATTCACCCGATGAATCTGAAAGCCTTTTCAGAACAAAATCAACCCTATCTCATTCAAAACACAACAAATTTGAAATCTGATGATTATAGTAGCTTCGTACATTCAAAACGTACAATCCTCAATCAATTTCCATAACAAAAACACCCAAATCGGTAGTCAAAATCGATTGAACAGTAACTAGTCTTCGATAGAGCAAAAAAAACAACTAATCAAGAGCACAATGGCTCTGATACCATATTGTTGGTCCTGATGATCGATTCAACAGTGCACTTGATGTATAACAAAGATTTCCCATTGATTTAACACAATAAACTTAATAACACAATGAACTATTTTGAATCTAAACAATATTAATCACCCAAATGGCTCAATGATAAGATAATAAGCTTCCAACCACACACACACAATTGCAACAATGATATTTCCTATTAGGGTTTTAGCCAAAAGTTGCTTACAAAGATAGAAAAATTACAATATACAAGCAACCCTAGATTCGCTAGCGAAACTGCCTGATTATCTACTAGATTCACCCGACAGCGAACTACAGTTTCACCGGGTGATTAGAAACAGCTTACTCCTGGCGAAACTATAGTTTCACCCGTAGTTTCACTGGAACACAAAAGTACATCAAAAATACAAAATACAAGAGAAAACTAACATTTATCCTATTACATAACAAAATACACCTATCAGCTATAGTGAGTCGAACCTATACTAGATTATCATGTTTTCTGTTGGAATGTTTGTTGAGTTCTACTGAAGTTGAAATTCTATGTCCATTAGTGTTTTCATTGCTTGTTTGAGTTGAAGGGCCTGGATCAACAACATTTGAAGCATGTGTCTGGGATAATCTTGGAGAATCAGCTGACAATGACACTTCACCCAAATTTGGAGTTACATAAGGATAACATGTATCCGCAAGCTGATTTGTTGTGTCCACCTTAATCAACTTGATTAAACCTTTTTTTGAGCAATCTCTTAGAAAATGGTATCTGATTTCAATGTGTTTTGTTTTACTATGTTGCACTGGATTAGCAGTGATGAACATAGCCGCTGAGTTATCAATATGTATTGGTGTTTGAAGAAAATTGTAGCCATAATTAAGTAGTTGGTTTTGCAACCATAAAACTTAAAAGAAGCCAGCTGAAGCAGCTATGTACTCAGCCTCAAGTGTGGATACTGATACATTTGTTTGCTTTTTGCACTGCCAAGAAACAAGTCTTGGTCCTATGAATTGACATCCACCAGTTGTGGATTTTCTGTTGTTGTTACACCCTCCAAAGTCACTATCAGAATATGAGTGGAGGTTGAATTCTCCTTCTTTGGGATACCAAAGTCCTAGAGCAGGCTTCCCTTTGAGGTATCTAAATATCCTCTTGATTGTATTAAGATGTGACTCCTTGGGGTCTGATTGGTACCTAGCGCAAACACACATAGCAAACATTACGTCAAATCTGTGGTAGTTAAGTACATTAATGATCCTATCATAGATCTATATAATGTTTGATCAACTGACTTCCCTGTAGGATCAGGTACTATCTTATCTATTGTTGATGCTGGTGTTTTGCATGAAGATGAATCAGCAAGGTCGAACTTCTTCAAAATTTGATTCACATACTTCTCTTGATTGATGAAAATGCCATCTGGTTTCTGATGAACATGCAAACCAAGAAAAATCTTAATTCACCCATGGAACTCATTTGAAACTCAGATTTCATGAAACATTCAAACTCTTTACATAATCTCTTATTTGTTAAACCAAAGATGATATCATCTACATATACTTGGACAACTAAAAGATCTTGATGATCATGCTTCAGGAAGAGAGTCTGATCAATTGTTCCCCTTTTAAAACCATGCTTGAGTAAGAAAGATGATAATGTTTCATACCACTTTCTAGGAGCCTGTTGAAGTCCATACAAAGCTTTGTACATAACCATTGCTGAAGTTCTTCTTGCATTTCTTCAATCCAGCTGTTGTCTTTCAATGTTGTTGTTATGTACAACTTGTGAAAGAAAACAGAAGAACAGATAGATATTGGCAGCTCCCCCTTGACTTCTTGTGGTTTTTTATAGTAAGATCACCAACAATGTTTTCAATAGGATGATACTTATGAATTCTTGTTGTTGGCACTGATTCAACTGGAATGGATGATTCTAAGTTGGTAATGTTGGTTGATGGAGATGGACCCAGCTGAGATGGAAAATCAACAAAGTGATTAAGATCCTCATTATTGTGATCTTTTGATGCTGAATGAACTCCATCTTCATGATTTTGTGTTTCCGCAGATGTAGTTACAGTTTCCGCAGCAAATCCAGGAACAACTACGGATGTTGCAGTTTGTTGATCTGCAGACGTTAATGTTGTTGGAATGTTTTCTGATGGGTTTGAACTTCAGTTGAGGGTAATGAATCATCTCCGGAAGAAGATGGATCATCTACGAATGTATAAGGAACTTCTACGGATGCATTGTTGACTTCTGCTGAAGTTGAAATTCCATGTCCATCTGTGTTTTCATTGCTTGTTTGAGTTGAAGGGCCTGGATCAGCAACATTTGAAGCATGTGTTCGGGGTAATCTTGGAGGATCAACTGACAATGACACTTTACCTAAATTTGGAGGTACATAAGGATAACATGTATCCGCAGGACCTGCAACATTCAAATAACCAGAGTTAAATGAGTTTGTTAATGCATCTATATCAAACAACCAAGATGATCCTTTTACAGATTTTGGAAATAAGGATTCATTAAAAGATACATTAGGTGTTTCCTTCATAATATTTTGATGTGGATTGTATACTCTATATGATTTAGATGTTGATGAGTAACCAACAAAGAAACCATTATAAGCTTTTTCATCAAACTTTCCTAATTGATCTTTGGTGTTTAATATAAACACATGACACCCAAAAGCTCCTAGATAACCTATGAAAGTTTTTTTTAAACAAAAGTTCATATGATGTTTTATTATGTTCTTTGATAATTAATGTTCTGTTTTGAACATTGCATGATGTGTTCACAGCTTCTGCCCAGAATATGATTGGCAACTGTGAATTGGCAAGCATTGTTCTTGCCGTTTCAATTATTGTTCTATTTCTTCTTTCAGCAACTCCATGTTGTTGTGGAGTTCTTGGTGCACTGAATTGTCTGGCTATGCCTTTGTCCCGGCAAAAGGAATCTAAAACATGATTAACAAATTTAGTTCCATTATCACTTCTTAGAATTTTGATTTTTAAATCAAGTTGATTTTCAATTTTAGTGATAAACTACATTAATGTTTTTGAGGTTTCACTTTTATGTTTTAAGAAAAAGACCCATGTGAATCTAGTGAAATCATCAACAATCACCAAACAGTATTGCCTTTTTCCAATCCTCATTACATTGGTTGGACCAAACAGATCTATGTGCAATAGTTTGAGTGGTGTTGTGTTTGTGTTGATTATTTTGGACTTGTGTGATACCCTATGTTGTTTTCCTATATAACATGATGAACAGTGATTAGAACAGTGAAATTATTTCTTTGGAAGGCCAATGACTAAGTCATTTTTGACCAACTTATTCATGTTCTTCATGTTTGAATGAGCCATCCTTCTCTGCCACATTTGAGCTTCATCTTCTGATGACTTAGAAATTAGGCAAGTTTCATTGCTTGTTAGAGAAGTGTTGTTCATGTCCAAAACATATGTGTTTCCTTTTCTTGGTGCTTTAAGAAGGATCCAGTCCTCTGGAGTTTGAAAACCTGGCTTGAGAATGTAACAGTAAGTGTTATCAAATAAATTGGTATAATTTTGATCATAAATTTGAGATACACTTAACAAATTGAATTGTAAATTTTCACAGAACTTAACTTTCTCAAATTTGAGTACACCATTTGTTACCATTCCTTCACCAATAATTTTACCTCCCTTCTTATCCCCACCAAATGCCACATAAGAAGCATTTTTATGTTTGAAATCATTAAGGAGAGAACAGTTTCCTGTCATATGTTTGGAACAGCCACTGTCAACATACCACTTGTTGTCAGTCCTCCCTGGATGTTCCTGCAAAAATAATAAAATCAATTAGACCATGGAGCCTAAGCCTTGATGGTCTTGGGCTTGCCATTGTTATCTAATATTGTTATTTTCTCATGAGTAAACCTAGATGTCTCTAGATTGTTTTTAGATTCAATTGATTCATTATGATTTGTTTTGGGTGAGGATGATTCTTTTGATGATGAGGATGAATCACTCTCATCTTGATTCATATTCACTTCCTCTGTCACCTCTTCTTTCATTAACTTTTTCTTTGAACTTGAGGCTGAGGCTTGCCCTGAAAAGGTTTCTTCATCCTTTGTCTTTGACTGGGGTGTATGTTTACCTTTTTCAAAGTGATCAAAGAAGTCATCATTTTCTTGCGACACTACCTTTATATGAGGGGTCTTACATTGAGATAGTTGTATCTCCTTCTTTTTCTTTGAATGATTATCAGCAGATGTTTTCTTTGTCTTTGAGATCTTCTGCTTTGGTTGCTGCTTCTTTTTCTTTTGGACTTTTGATTCATCATTCTCAAAAGATTTTGAATCTGATTCAGCAATCTCAACTTTTTGCTTTTTGGGAATCTTTGTTTTGTTCTTTTTGTTGAAGAAGCATTCTTAAGTAGAATGATTGTTCTTGTTGCATATGGCACAGTACTTGTTGAAGTAATAATCAGAAGTCATATGATTGTTCATGTTGCATATGAAGCAATAACTACTAAAGTAGCATTCTTCTGTGCTGTGGTTGTGCATATCACACCATTTGCAATACATCTCTTCAGCTTCACTGTCAGAGTCAGCTTCTATCTTTGTCTGTTTCTTCATCAGTGTCTTCTTTTGCTGCTTTAGTTCTTTTTCAAACTTAGCTGTTGAAAGACTTCTTTTTGTTGTTTACTTTTCTGGTTAGCAGTTGAACCAGCAGGTGTTTTATTCTTCCTTAGATCTTCTATGGATGACTATTTTGGTTCTGATGATTTTTTCTTCCACAGATTTTCTACGAAGACTGTTTTGTCTTCTTCCGTAGATCTTCTACGGATGTTGACTTTAGAACATTTTTCTTTTGCTTTTCTACGGATGTGTGAGGACCTATCTTCTTCTTCCGTAGATGTTACGCGGAAGTGTTTTTCTTTTCTTCCTCTGTAGTTCTTGTTGCTGGTTGATGTTATGCTTTTTGTTGAGCTCCTGAATCCCTTCATTTAGCTGACCAATTCTTGTGTAGATGGTCTTCAACAAATTTCTTTGTTTTGGGGGATAAGGTAGCTTGATTTCATCAAGTACTTTAGGAATTATTGGTTCAAATATTATGTTTTTACCTTTACCCAAACCAGCACTTTCTTGTTCATTAGGCTCATCAACCTTATCCAAATCATCACAGTCATCAAAGTAAAATTCTGATTCATTTTGTTTTGAAAATTCTGATTCAGATGAATCAGTTTCACTAATTTCTGTATCTTCACCACTTACCTCTTTATTATTTTCATCTTTTGATTCACTTTTAGTACTAGATACAAAATGATTTGATAAATTGTTTGTCATTGAATCAGGTAGGGTGGTGTAGTTATCATTAACTGGTGGTGCAACAGCATGAAAACACAACCCAGACCTGTTCTTTGATTCAATATGAGAGTTTAACAGTTTCTCATACTGCTGTGATGATAGTTGAAATTTCTGAAGTTTCACTTTAGTAGATGCATGATCTGACATGGACTTTGTTAAAGAGGTGGTCAAATGCTCAACTTGTGCTTTCAGATTATAATTTTCAGACACAAGTTTGTCTAAATCCTTTTTGTAATGAATTGATTTTGATCTGATAAAGTTTATGTTCTCCTACATGAGATTCATTTAAAAGCATAGTTTCTTTGACTTTATCAGCCAATTGTTGAGCATGAACCCTATATATATCAACCTCATCAACACATAAGGAAGAACATAACCTTTCTCTTACCTCTCTGGCCATTGGACGAACTTTGTTTTCCATATTAGCCATCAAAGCCTGATTTTCTTCTAGTACTTCCTTCTCATACATGCTCCAGTCACAGGTTCCATCCTGCAAAATAATCAAACCAGTTTCTTTAGAATTACTAGTGCCTGTTAAAGAGCCTGTGGTTTGAGGGGATGAATTTGTTAGCTGAGGTTGCTTGTTCTTCCTCCCACTGGCAATCCCTTGTTTATCTTCATGTACATTTTGGCTCTATAAGCAATCATGGCCATTTACCATTACAGATCCATCTCTTCTACTTCATCAGGATGAAGTTCTTCAAGGTCTTGCTGACAAAAGTGGGCAGGAGTCAAGGTACTTCCCAAGTAAGCTTGAAAGCTTGAGCTGAAGGCTGCAAAGGCTGCCTTCTGTTCTTCTGATTCCAGAGCCACAGTGATTGGTTCTGTTTGATTGCTGGTTTTATTGGTTTTGGAGTCATCAACCTTTCCTTTTGCTTTTCTATTTTGATTGTTTTGAGAGTTCAATTTAGAGGGCTTGGTAGCAGAGAAGCCAGTTTCCTCTTCATTGTCACTCTCAACACAAGAGTTACCTTCATCGTCATCAGAGATAAAGGCACTTCCAACACCTTTAGATTCATTGAATTGGTATGGTGCTATAGGTGCTTTAACACTCTTGTTTCTGGTTTTCTCGTCCAACTCCAAAGCTTCTACCTTTGCAACCAGAGTGTCTTACCCAATTGACTTCAGATCAAGAGTATTCTTGAACATAGACATAATATGGGTCTAGCTTTTTGGTAATGAATGAAGCATCTTTTAATTTAACTCCTTATTGCTGTACTTCAATTCAAAGATATTCATCTCTGTAACAAGTTGCATAAACCTGTGGAGTTGTTGAGGGACGGATTCACCCTGAATGTGATGGAATGTTTCATATTGTGAATACAGGGTATCCTTCCGGATACTTCTAATTTCATCACTTCACTCACACAAAGTGTGAAGAATTTTCCATAATGAGTTAGCAGTTTTGTATGCTTCACACCTGATCAATAGGTCTTCAGGTAAAGCCATAGTAAGCATACTATAGGGCTTAATGTCGACTTTGACTTTCTTGGCATCATCAGGTGATAGATTTTTCAGACTTATGGGTTGATTATTATCTTTGTAATCAGGTCCTAAAGCATGTGGAATATAAGGACCTTCAGTGATAGCCACCCATAAGTCAGAATCTGTATAATTAACATGATTCTTGAATCTGATTTTCCATGTTTTGAAATCAGATTTGTTCTCCAACTTCGGAGGTTGATAATTGCTCATGTTAATTAACAAACCTGTTTAAAATAAACACCAATTAAACAAATCAAACTGATAGATCAATTGATCTAGATCAATGGGCACTTGTAGAAGCTTTGGAGTTGGACGAGAAAACCAGAAAAAAGAGTGTTAAAGCACCTATAGCACCATACCAATTCAAAGAATCTAAGGGTGTTGGAAGTGCCTTTATCTCTAATGATGATGAAGTTAACTCTTGTGTTGAGAGTGAAAATAAAGAGGAAACTAGCTTCTATGCTGCCAAGCCCTCTAAGTTGAACTCTCAAAACAATCAAAACAGAAAAGCAAAAGGAAAGGCTGATGACTCCAAAACCAATAAAACCAGCAATCAAACAAAACCAATCACTGTAGTTCTAGAATCAGAAGAACAGAAGGCAGCCTTTGCAACCTTTAGCTCAAGCTTTCAAGCTTACTTGGGAAGTACCTTGACTCTTGCCCACTTCTGTCAGCAAGACCTTGAAGAACTTCATCCTGATGAAGTAGAAGAGATGGATCTACAATGGCAAATGACCATGATTGCTTATAGAGCCAAAATGTACATGAAGAGAAACAAGGGATTGTCAGTGGGAGGAAGAACAACAAAAACTGGTGTTCATAAATCAAAGGTGAGGTGTTACAAATGTAATTTGTATGGTCACTTCTCAAGGGAATACAACAACAATCAGCAATCACCAGCCGATGTAAGACAAGCAAGTCAGAGGAGCTTCAAGCAACCTCCGCTAACAAATTCATCCCCACCAGCCACATGTACTTCAACAGGAACTAGTAATTCTAAAGAAACTGGTTTGATTATTTTGCAGGATGGTACCTGTGACTGGAGCATGTATAAGAAGGAAGTACTAGAAGAAAATTAGGCTTTGATGGCTAATATGGAAAACAAAGTTCATCCAATGGCCAAAGAGGTAAGAGAAAGGTTATGTTCTTCCTTATGTGTTGATGAGGTTGAAAGATATAGGATTCATGCTTAACAATTGGCTGATAAAGACAAAGAAACTATGCTTTTAAATGAATCTCATGTAAGAGAACATAAACTTTATCAGGTCAACATCAATTCATTACAAAAGGATTTAGACAAACTTGTGTCTAAAAATTATAATCTGAAAGCACAAGTTGAGCATTTAACCACCTCCTTAACAAAGTCCATGTCAGATCATGCATCTACTAAAGTGAAACTTCAGAAATTTCAACTATCATCATAGCAGTATGAGAAACTGTTAAACTCTCATATTGAATCAAAGAAAGAGGTCTGGGTTGGGTTTTCATGCTGTTGTACCACCAGTTAATGATAACTACACCACCCTACCCTTATTCAATGACAAACAGTTTATCAAATCATTTTGTATCTAGTAGCAAAAGTGAATCAAAATATGAAAATAATAAAGAGGTAAGTGGTGAAGATACAGAAATTAGTGAAACTGATTCAGCTGAATTTGAATTTTCAAAACAAATGACTCAGAATTTGACTTTGATGACTGTGCTGATTTGGATGACGTTAATGAGCCTAATGAACAAGAAGGTGCTGGTTTGGGTAAGGGTAAAAATGTAATATTTGAACCAATAATTCCCAAGTACTTGATGAAATCAAGCTACCTTATCCCCCAAAATAAAGAAATTTGTTGAAGACCATCTACACAAGAATTGGTTAGCTAAATGAAGGGATTCAGGAGCTCAACAAAAAGCATAACAGTCAACTAGCAACAAGAACTACGAAGGAAGAAAAGAAAAACACTTCCGCAGAACATCTACAGAAGAAGAAGATAGGTCCTCACACATCTGTAGAAAAGCAAAAGAAAACTGTTTCAAAGTCAACATCCGTAGAAGATTTACGAAAGAAGACAAAACAGTCTTCCATAGAAAATTTGCGGAAGAATAAATCATCAGAACCAAAACAGTCATCCGTAGAAGATCTACGGAAGAAGAAAACACCTACTGATTCAACTGCTAACCAGAAAGGTAAACAATAAAAACAAGATCTTTCTGCTGCTAAGTTTGATAAAGAATTGAAGTAGCAAAAGAAGACACTGATGAAGAAACAGACAAAGATAGAGGCTGACTCTGATAGTGAAGCTGAAGAGTTGTATTGCAAATGGTGTGATATGCACAACCACAGCACAGAAGAATGCTACTTCAGTAACTATTGCTCATATGCAACATGAACAATCATATGACGTCTGATTGTTACTTCAACAAGTATTATGCCATATGCAACAAGAACAATCATTCTACTCAAGAATGCTTCTTCAATAAAAAGAACAAAACAAATATTCCCAAGAAGCAAAAAGTTGAGATTGTTGAATCGGATTCACAATCTTCTGAGAATGATGAATCAAAAGTCCAAAAGCAAAAGAAGCAACAACCAAAGCAGAAGATCTTAAAGACAAAGAAAACATCTGCTGATAATCAATCAAAGAAAAAGAAGAAGATACAACTCTCTCAAAGTAAGACCTCTCATATAAAGGTAGTGTTGTAAGAAATGATGACTTCTTTGATCAGTTTGAAAAAGGTAAACATATACCCCAGTCAAAGACAAAGGATGCAGAAACCTTTTCAGGGCAAGCCTTAGCCTCAAGTTCAAAGAAAAAGTTAATGAAAGAAGAGGTGACAGAGGAAGTGAATGTGAATCAAGATGAGAGTGCTTCATCCTCATCATCAAAAGAATCATCCTTACCCAAAACAAAACATAATGATTCAATTAAATCTAAAAACAATCTAGAGAATCTAGGCTCATTCATGAGAAAATAACAATATTAGTTAACAATGGCAAGCCCAAGACAATCAAGGCTTGGGCTCCATGGTCTAATTGATTTCATTATTTTTACAGGAACATCCAGGGAGGACTGACAACAAGTGGTATGTTGACAGTGGCTATTCCAGACATATGACAGGGTTTGCACTGATATTTGAAATACAAGAACCTTTGACTCTTTATACTAAACCTACAACCGTCAATATGCAAAAAGACAGTTGGATGTGACTAATCTAGACAACAAGGTCAGCCTAAAGTCAAAAGGCAGATTGCCTTTTGACTAGTGACTATGACAGGCCATAGCTCACTGACTTTTCTATTACAAAAAGCCAAAAAGAAACAAATACAGAAACTTGCAGACAAAAACCTTATCTACTTTATCATAAAGCATGGAAGTTTCACCAACTTATGATAGTTGGTGAACCACCAGAGCATGCAGCGGACATGAGGTTGCTTTATGATAAAGTTGACAGAAAAAATGTCTTTTCTCTCTCTTCTAAAGTAATCAGTCTTATCTTTATTCAGCTTCGAAAGACTTTGTCTTGAGAGCTTCGGAAGACTTCATCTTTAACCTTCGGAAGAGTTGAGTCTTTGACTTCGGAAGACTTGACACTTAGTGTAAATTTACCTCAGTAGTTTCTTCTGAACATTGGCTTTGGAAGATTTTACACTTAGCATTTTACTTGAGTGTGTAAAACTTCCGAAGCTAGTTCTTCTTTGTTCCTTAGTGCATGTTGGAAGACTTGGTTGTTTTGGTATCCTTTGGTTGCATCAGCCTCATAACCTCAGAGGTTCCTACAATTGCCTTTCCGTAGATTGGTACCCTATGGATAAAACAACAAATTCATAACAATTTTTTCCATCCGTAGATGTTCCTGCGGAAGAATTAATTTAAGGATAAAACTAACAACTAAGTTTTTTCTTCCGTAAATGTTCTGTGGAAGAATTAACTAATAATCAAAAACAAAAATTGTGTTCCGTAGATGTGCTGCGGAAGAATAAAATTATAAACAAATCATTAAACAGCAAGTATTGATAGTTCCGCGTTCATTACTTGTTAAAATCAAATTGATAATTCCTGCGTCGATTCTTTGATTCACAGGAAGACTTCATCTTTGGCTTAGGAAGAATTGGTCTTTTGGCTTCGAAAGATTTGATACTTAGCATAATTCACTAAGTTATATCAAATCTTCCAAAGTACTTTCCTAGTACTTCACATGTGCATGCTGAGAGCTCTATGGTTGCATCAGCCTTTAAGTGTATTTCTTACATCAACTTCAAGTGACGTGAATTCAGAAGGAGAACCATCCATTTCACCATTATCTACACCAAAATCTACATGAACCAACCAAACTAAGCGAATGAAAAATTACCAAAAACGTGACGAAGACACAAGAAATTACCAAGCCGAAGCAGGCTCGAGTTTTAGCCACTCATGGGTTTGGGGCATCATCAAGGATTGCTGATGCCCGAAATGCTTGAAATGACTCCACCTCGAAGTACACAAGGACAGAGGATAGTAGTATCAAGTGAGTTCGATGCACATTGACACGGTAACCAGAACGTGTTGATTTGGATGACTTCCTTGTCATGCCTTAAGGACTGACATGTCAGACTAAGATGGCCAAAGCAAACAGTGCAAAGTTCATAAACAAGTTCACTAGAAAAAAATGACACATTTGGTCATTGAATAGGATAATTTTAACTCATTATACACAAAAGTTTAAGAGGAACAATTAGGATGAAAGAAAATATGATTGAAGATTATTTTTAAATTTTATGAAATAGGTGGTATTTGAAATCACCAATGGTTTTTAGGTGGTTTGTGGTGTTGTGATGGACTTAGCATGTATTCACTGGAGTCAACGAAATACAGCGAGTATTCACGCATATGTGGAGATGTATGTACAAGTTCTTCTAGTGATAAAATTTTAATAGTGACTCCATTAATTAGAAAAATATATAAATCTAAACCTTAAAAAAACCCATGAGTTATTTAATTAAATAACTAAATAAAAACACTCCTACTAAATAAGCAATAACTATAAAGCTCATGATTAAATTAAATTATATAAGTTCACTCTCAGTAGCAATAATCATAAACCTAAAAAAACTCATCTACCTAATACCTTGGACCCTTGGACTTGCGATCAAAGGCAACAACAATTCATGATTAAATATTGGACGAAGAGACATTAGGTAGCGCTCACGATTTATTCAACCTAAACTCTCAAAGGTATATTTTTTGTTTTTACATTCTAATGATGATATTTTATTATTATTGTGTCGTATGTTTATTATATGATCAATCTGACTTGATTCGAATTAACCCGGAATTTTTTATGTTTGCTTCTATAAAACTAACGCATTTAAAAACAATGACTTCATAAAAAATATTTGTGGATCGTTATTGGGTTCACATATGACCTAAATTCCATCACTAACACTATAAAATATCTAGAAACCATTGGTAGTTTCCAGTACGATCTATAGTCAAATTCTATAGAAGACATATCAGAGGAGGATTTCAAAAAAGAAGATGCTTACTAGTCATTCAAAAAATTAATTTGCAAAATAACATATGGTTACTGGTTATGTGTTTTTCTTGGTAACATTTAGGTAGGTCTTTTTATACTTTTTATTTTAATTATTTAATATTTCTAGCTATTAGTGAATGTTTTTAATTAAAAATAGTTGTTAACTAATTTTAGATTTTATTTATTATGTAACCGTTTTGAAAACACAAAATTATTATTTTTATTTAAAATTTGAAGAGTGTTGGAGTGGATAATTTATCATGTTGAGTGATATAGTGTGAAGTAAAATGAAGAGTGATGTGATGCTGACTTAGAATAAACTGAAAGGCTTGAATAATCTTATGAAAACCACTCACATCCCAGTTGAAGTAATACATATGAAATTTGTAACTTTTATTGATACAAATTTCAAAAAAGAAATATGAAGCCAGTCATCTTTGTTCTAGAAACGCACACTTGCAACAACGATTACACCTGCATATATATTATTATTTACAATTTGTTGAAATGTACAAAAAAATCTATTTTTTAAGAACTCTGAAAACTCTTTTTAACAATTTTTATTGTTGAGAACTTTAAACGCTATTTTTATACATGTGTAAGAATAGAGAACTCGTTTACACGTGTTTAAACATGTGTAGAAACTAGAAACATATTCTTATAGTACTTATAAAATTAAAATCAATCATTTACTTTTTTATGATAGCTATTTTTAACATATGTTTATATATATGTGTAAATGTATGTCGTGTAAACATATGTAAAAGAATTAAAACAAAAAATCGAAGTTTTCAAGATAATTCTTTCCCGTGAATGTATATATATGCATGGGAAATCGATGTCATAAAGGCTATAAATTAAGATTGCCTACACATTTTTTTTGGAAATTGCCTTCGTTGTGTCAGATTTAATACAATTGTCGTGATTCTTTAATCTAACTAAGTACATGACCTTCTCCAATTTGACAAGTAGCAATACAATGAAATTGATAACCAATGATCAAGGATTGCTGGTGAAAGACTCTTTGGTGGTTGTGGTAGACTCCACTTTACAAATTAGCTTCCTTTTTCTCAAGAATACAATACATGAAAACTCCACGAAATCTAATTGAAAAAGCACACACTTTAATTTATTGTACCTTTCATTTCAAGAGTTCTGGTTATTTCGTTTCATGTTAATATTTTAATTTCTTAACAAATACATTTTAACCGTATAAACTTTCAAGTTTTGACACCTATCTTTATGGCTATAGGTATTTTTATACGTACTCAATATTTGACTTGGCTCTCATTTTACATAAAGGTAGAGGCTGGATCATGAAACAAAATTTGATGTAAGCAGTCTTATTCTATACATTATGGAAGAGGCTTTTTCGTATGCTTCGCGATAGGTATATTATCTTTGTGCAATTTCTTCATGATTCTGTCATTTATATTGACTTAACTTAAAAGATACACACACAAATATATATGTGTGTATGCATACTATACTTGAGATTAGGAGGGGCGTCTAATTAATAAATTCCTCTACCAAACTCAAAACATTGAATTCAAATATGGTCTCCAAAAGGTGATTGAGTTGTCATGACATGTAGAATCATGATATCTTCCTTACAAAGCATCTTCAACCATTTACTTTTATAACTAACTCAACACTATCCTTACATTTTCTATTACAATTAACAACATCTCAGGCAACCACTACCACTTCTTCATTTACCTGTCTCGATGATGAAAGATCGAATGGAACGTCTCGTAGCCTTTCCCTTTGTCACCGGTTGTGTATCTGCAGCTAGTGTCGCGGTTTGTGTTCAACATGGTAGAAGATCGAAAGAAGATATTGAGCCTTCTCGTATGGGTCTCTATTTTCTTAATTATAACACATTTAGTTATCAATATTTGTTTAAATGTGTACTTTAAGTTTTTATATGTTTTATGTGTTTGTAGTGTGTAGATCATTTGATATTCCAAAGGATCAAAAATATGAAGAAGGTGCACCAACATCAAGTACTGACAACATGATGAAAAGCTCCTTTAGGTTCACATCACTTACAAAGCCTAATGTCTCCATTGGTCTTCAAAGGCTCACCAAGGGTATCAAAAGTTTGTCTCAATCACTTGGTATGCTAATTAAACTCCCCTCCACTACCAAAATAATAATAATAATATTTAGTGACACAATTAACTTATACCATATTGGTTGTTCTAGCGTTCAAGGATGAGATGGATGAAGCGCAAATGGAAATGGAAATCGGGCTTCCGACCGATGTAAAGCATGTGGCGCATGTCGGATTCGATGGATCTGTGACGTCGGATGCTAACCGCGATGGCAATGTCAGCGCCTCGGATTTTCTTGGTTTTTGCCCCGTTTCGTTTGCGGAGATTGAGGAGCGGCTCGCTATGTGTGCACCATTGGATGCTACACAAGCAACAAACAAAACCGAAGTGAGTATGGCGTGAAATTTTGGATCAAATCTATGGTAAAGCCACAATTGTGTTTTCTGTGTTTGTCTAATAACCTACGTACATTTATTATTAATTGCTCTTTAGATACTAAAAGAAAAGGAAACTACATATATATTGATATAAATCGGGTCCAGTATTATTTATTTAATGATCCTTGGTAAATGCGTGTTTTTGTTATCGATTTTTCATATGAATAATGAGGAATAGGTGATTACATATATAGGTGTTGGGATCATACCAAACTATCCTAAAGACATAAACATAATAAAGAGATAAGAATTGTCATAAAATAGCAAACAATAAATGAAATGTCTATCTTTAATATCCTGGTTAGCGGAATCATGATATCGATGTGCTACTTCGGTTAGACATAGGCAAATTGGGTAGAGATTGTTAGAAAATCAGTAATAATCAGTAACAACAAATTCGATATAATATCGATAAAAAGAATACGATTAGCAGCCGAAAGTAATCCTGCAAAAAAAAATAAAGAACAGAAACAGAAGAACACGAGTAGAACCGGGTTTGTGTTTGACACAATTCCCTTATTTGTAAGTACTTGTATGATGGTTTGATTGTCGTCCATAACTCATATGACGTTACATCGTTTTTCTTAGTAGGTATCATATTTAGCACATAATTTGCTGATAAAATTGCATCCCCCACATGTCCTGGCTTATCCCAGAGCTTATCAACATGGCATTCATCATTTCTTTTAAAGTCGTTTTTTGCACTCTTCCATGCCATTTTATTGCGGAGAGTACGGAGCTGTGAGCTCATGTATGATACCGCTTTTCGCACAAACGTCAACAAAAGGTGAAACATATTCACCACCCCGGTCACTTCTTACGATTTTGATTTTCCAGTGGAGTTGATTTTCAGCTTTGGATTTGAACAATATAAACTTGTCGATAGCTTCGTCCTTACTTTTGAGTAAGTACACATAATAGTATTTTGTGCTATCATCAATGTAAGTTATGAAGTACTTGTTCCCATTACGAGTGGGAATCGCTTTTAAATCACATATATCAATGTGAATCATGTCAGTTCACTCAACCTTTTTGAATGATGATCAAGTTTGTTTTGCTTCCACACAAGTTTCACATTTATGGTTTGAATCAATATCAAATGTTGGTAAACAATTTAATTTAATCAAACGGCGAATGGAATTAAAGTTAACATGACCTAGTCTACCATACCATACATTTGAAGACTCAAGCAAATAAGCAGAACTATTACCAGTCTTATTCATTCCATTCACGACAGTTACATTTAGTTTGAACATACCATTGAGGGCATAGCCCTTGCCAACATACATACCATTTTTGGTCAACACGACCTTATCAGACTCAAACAATATTTTAAACCCAAACTTGTTCAACTGCCACCCAGACACAATATTTTCACGAATCTTAGGGACATACGACACATTAGTCAAAGTAAGCTCATTCTAGATGTCATTTTTAGGATCACATTCGCCTCGCCCTTGACATTAGTAGTGACAGAGTTTCCCATAAAGAGTTTTTCTTCATTGACTTCCTTGAAAGTGTTGAAGAGGTTCTTGTCTGCATAAACATGAAGGATACCCCAGTATCAACCCACCATTCCTTGGTAATCGACCCAACCAAATTAACGTCAGTGATCATCATTTTGATATCAGAAATCATAGCAACAATATTGTCAACATCATTAACCATGTTGGCTTGTAATATCTTTTCCATAATTCCACCTTTAGGTCAAAGTTGAAATCCTTTCCCATTGGTTTTCTTCCTAGGTCGTCCTTTGTTTTTGTTACCCTTAAAGGATTGACCATGCTCAACAACATTAGCCTTTGCAAATTCGGAAATAGAGGTTTTCTTTTGAGTAACTTTGTTCTCTTTTTCAATACAAAGACAAACCACAAGTACTTCAATAGTCATTTCCTTTCGCTTATGTTTGAGATAGTTCTTAAAATCAATCTAGCTTGGTGGTAGTTTTTCGATCATAGCTGTAACTTGGAATGTCTCGCTGAGCATCATCCCTTCGGCATGAATATCATTAAGAATAATCTGCAACTCTTGGACTTGACTCATAACAGTTTTAGAGTTAATCATTTTAAAATCCAAGAATTTAGCCACCATAAATTTCTTAGTGCCCGCATCTTCTGCTTTGTATTTGCCTTGCAAAGACTCCCATAATTCTTTGGTAGTCTTAGCTTTGCAATACACGTTATACATTGAATCCACCATGCCGTTAAGGACATAGTTACGACACAAGAAATCAGAATGATTCCAAGCGTGAACCGCGCTCACAGATTGAGCATCCATTTCCCCTTCAATGATTTGGGGAACGGTTTTAGTCAAGAATCTCGCAAGGTCCAACGTTGTCAAGTAAAAAAACATCTTTTGCTGCCATTGTTTGAAGTTCACACCGGTGAACTTTTCAGGTTTCTCTGCGTGGCTTGCAACCGTATTATGCAATGGTGCTACCAATGCAGTTGTAAACGCAACAACAGAAGTGAAGATCGCAGAGACCCAAGATACAGTAGAGGTCGGAATCGGTTGCTTGATCATGGACTGAGAATTCATAATTGAAAGATAACCAATCAGGAATAGTTAGTTATCAATCTGTTTAAGTTTTTTTTAAAATCAGTAATAATCAGTAACAACAAATTATATATACTATCGATAAAAAGAATACAATTAGCAGCCGAAAGTAATACCGCAAAACAAAATTAAAGAATAGAAACAGAAGAACATGAGGAGAACTGGGCTTGTGTTTGACACAATTCCCTTAAACAAATTCGTTGTCTGTTCCTAGGGTACACCGGTTCAAAGCAGCATACTGCCGGATGTCACACTTGCCTAAAATATTGCCGGAAGATGTAGAAGTAAAGCTGGCAACTTTTGCTGGTGTGTAATTCGTTCTATATGACCTCTCTGTTGGGGTGATATATAAATATGGAGAGAAGAGAATTGTAACCGATTACAATTTATTACGCAAATGGTTTTTATCATTATTTGACAATAATGATCAACATTAGCAAACTGTTTTGATAGTAATTATCATCATTAGCAAAACAGTTTTAGCAGTAATGATCAATAATGGTTTGCTTCATAAATTCTATGTTGTTCAAAAAACAAGAAACGATTTCAGTAGCACAAAGGACCTCTCACAAGCCCTGGTTTTCGGAGCTGCATTCGTGTCGGCGTGTCACGCGGGCGACGTATTGGTTCAAAAACGTTCCAACCCATAAACCCATTTTCTGCACCCCCCCCCTACTCAAGGGTAGGTGCTAGAGTAAAACATAACATTATAATTTAATAAGCCTTGGAGGCTTAAACATATAAAACAAATAAATATTTATTCCCACACCAATATGGGACTAAACACACTTCTCTTAAATATCATAGAAGAATTTGAGATTTCAGCATCTCATTTAATCTTCACACCAACAATCCCCCACATAAATGGAGGTCGATCTCAAAAACATCAACATTTCGATAAAATTTCAACAAGTGAATCTTGCATACGATAGGTGGGTGTTACCCTTTGAACCTTTGCTCATGAAATGCACTTAGTCTACTTGCTCTGAGTGGACGGCGATGTCTTTGAATTTGTCTGCCGTTTGTGTAGGCGATAATACGTTTCACACAAGGCTCTCCCTGACAATGATAAGTCCTCAATAGTTATATTTGTTATGGTCCTGAACATATGCCTGGTTCTGCGAGAGCCATTAAATATTATGCCCAAGCAATACCCTTTGAAGCGACCCCACTTCTCTCACATAGGTGATTCACTACGTATAGTAACATTAGTCGAATAATTAAAAGCCATAGGCTACCTCATACTTGTCACTTTTAGGAATGGACTAGGAAGTTTACTAAACTTTGTAATAAACTCCCTTTCAAATACATAGGGTTATCCCCCCCCCCCCACAGTGACCTCACTAATTCATAAAATTAGGTGTTCCTATTGAACTCAATTCTTGGGATCTCCAATGTTGAGTTAGGTTTCCTTCATATGAACTTTAATTTTTAAGGGCTTCAATCCCATTCCCATTGATGAATTCTGAACTAACTTTCTACTTAGGCCTTTTGTTAGCAGATCCGCGATATTATCCTTTGACTTCACATAGTCAACGGTGATAATTCCTGTAGAGATTAGTTGTCGTACCGTATTATGTCTACATCTAATATGTTTGTTCTTACCATTATACATTGTGCTATGAGCTCTGCCAATTGCCGATTGGCTATCACAATGTATACAAATGGCTGATGCCGGCTTAGGCCATCTTGGTATATCCTTAACAAATTGGCGTAGCCTTCTACCTCCTCACCCACTTTATCTAAAGCGATGAATTTTGATTCCTTCATAAATCTAGCAATAACAGTTTGTTTCGAAGATTTCCATAATATAGCTGCACCTCCAAGTATGAATACATACCCACTTGTTGCTCTGGAATCATTCATGTGACACATCCAATTTGTATCACAGTGATCTTCGATAACTGCTGGATATCTGTTATAATGCAACCCGTATTCCTGAGTGTATCTTAAGTACCAAAGCAACCGAGTCATACATTTCCAATGAATTGAACTTGGGTTGCTCATGTATCTACTTAGCTTTCTTATAGCATATGCTAAGTATGGTCTCGTACAACTCATAAGATACATTAAGTTGCCGATAATTCTTGAGTATTCCAACTGGTTAACAGGTTCACCTCTATTCGTAGCTAGATGTTGACTTGTGTCAATGGAAGTCTAGCTACATTAGAGTCATTTACATTAAACTTCCCAATATTTTTGTCCACATAGTGGGATTGACTTAAAACAAGTCCACTTTGGGTTCGTGTGATTTTAACTCCTAGAATCATATTTACAAAACCCATGTCTTTCATGTCAAAAGCATATTCTTTGTAGACGTTATGATTTTTCATCACTTCCTGCAATGAGCATATCATCTACATATAGACATAGAATGACATATCCATTTGATATGTCCTTCACATATACACACTTGTCACATTCATTGATTTTGAACCGAACATCAAGCATGACATGATCAAACTTTTAATGTCGTTGTTTTGGAGCTTATTTCAACCCATACAAGGATTTTACAAGTTTACACACTTTCTTTTCTTGCCCGGTGACTATGAAGCCTTTAGGTTGTTTCATGTAAATCTCTTCCTCTAGATTTCCATTCAATGAAAAGTTGTTTTCACATCCATTTAGTGAACTTCCAAATTTCTAATGGCGGCAATGGCAAGTACCAACCTGATGGAAGTTATTCACGTAAATGGAGAATATGTATCAAAGTAATCTAAACCTTCTTGTTGTTTATATCCTTTGATCTCCAACCTTGCCTTGTACTGATCAATGGTACCATCTGGTTTTATCTTTTTCTTGAAAATCCATCGATATCCTAGTGGTTTACATCATTGAGGAAGATCCACTAGTTCCAAAGTATGACTTTGTAAGATAGAGTCCATCTCACATTTGATGGCCTCTCTCCATTGAGGTCCTTTTGAGGAACTTATCGCTTGTTGGTAAGTTTGAGGTTTTTCTTCAACCATGTAAGTAAGAAAGTCAGGACCAAAAGACTTTTCTGTCCTTTGCCTTTTATTTCTTCGTATTTCAACCTCTTCAGTCTTAATTGTCCTTGAGGTTGATCATGTGCAACCTTATCATCCAGACTAATTTCCTCGATTGGTCTTGATGAACCCTGTTCTCCCTTCCCCAAGCATGGGAATATATTTTCAAACCATGATGCATCCTTTGCTTCTAATATAGTACCCTTGCATATTCCAGGGTTATTAGAATCATTCACAAGAAAACAAAGTGCACAACCAAGACGAGTGTATCCTATGAATACACAATCCATAGTTTTTGGTCCTATTAGTAGGCACTTCAATGGTGTCACCACCACTTTCGCTAAACACCCCCACACTCGTAAGTATTTGTATGATGGTTTGATTCCCGTCCATAACTCATATGGCGTTACATCTTTTTTCTTAGTAGGTATCATGTTTAGCACATAAGTTGTTGATAAAATTGCATCCCCCCACATGTCCTGACTTATCCTAGAGCTATCAACATGGCATTTCATCATTTCTTTTAAAGTACGGTTTTTGCCCTCTTCCATGCCATTTTATTGCGGGGAGTATGGAGATGTGAGCTCATGTATGATACCGGTATTTGCGCTTTGCCATGCCATATTCACCACCCCCGTCACTTCTTATGATTTTGATTTTCCGGTTGAGTTGATTTTCAGCTTCGTCTTTGAACAAGATAAACTTGTCGATAGCCTCGTCCTTACTTTTGAGTAAGTACACACAATAGTATTTTGTACTATCATTAATGAAGTTATGAAGTACTTGTTCCCATTATGAGTGGGAATCACTTTTAGATCACATATATCAGTGTGAATCATGTCAAGGGGTTCGGTGGTTCGCTCAACCCTTTTGAATGATGATCTAGTTTTTTTGCTTCCACACAAGTTTCAAATTTATGGTTTGAATTAATATCAAATGTTGGTTTGCAATTTAATTTAATCAAATGACAAATAGAATTAAATTTAACATGACCTAGTCTACCATGCCATACATTTGAAGACTCAAGCAAATAAGCAAAACTATTACCAGTCTTATTCATTCCATTCACAACAGTTACATTTAGTTTGAACATACCATTAAGGGCATAGCCCTTAACAACAGACATATCATTTTTGGTCTACACGACCTTATCAGACTCAAACACTATATTAAACCCAAACTTATTCAACTGCCACCCAAACACAAGATTTTCACAAATCTTAGGGACATACGACACATTAGTCAAAGTAAGCTCCTTTCTAGATGTCATTTTTAGGATCACATTCGCCTCGCCCTTGACATCAGTAGTGATAGAGTTTCCCATAAAGAGTTTTTCTTCATTGACTTCCTTGAAAGTGTTGAAGAGGTTCTTGTCTGCATAAACATGAAGGATACCCCAGTATCAACCCACCATTCCTTGGTAATCGGCCCAACCAAATTAACTTCAGTGATCATCATTGTGATATCAGAAATCATAGCAACAATATTGTCAACATCATTAACCATGTTGGCTTGTTGGGTAGTCTATCTCTTAGGCTGCTTGCATTCATTTGCCCAATGACCTGGCCAATTGCAATTGTAACAGGTATTTTGGAATATCTTTTTATAATTCCACCTTTAGGTCCAAGGTGAAATCCTTTCCCATTGGTTTTCTTCCCAGCCCGTCCTTTTTTTTGTTACCTTAAAGGATTGACCATGCTCAACAACATTAGCCTTTGCAAGTTAAAGAATGAAGGTTTTCTTTTGAGAAACTTTTTTGTTTTCTTTATTGCAAAGACAAACCATAATATCTTCAATAGTCATTCCTTTCCCTTACGTTTGAGATAGTTCTTAAAATCAATCTAGCTTGGTGGAAGTTTTTTGATCATAGCTGCAACTTGGAATGTCTCGCCAAGCATCATTCCGTTTGCATGAATATCATAAAGAATAACCTGCAACTCTTGGACTTGACTCATAACAGTTTTGGAGTTAATCATTTTAAAATTCAAGAATTTAGCCACCATAAATTTCTTAGTGCCCGTATCTTCTATTTTGTATTTGCCCTGCTAAGACTCTCATAATTCTTTTGTAGTCTTAGCTTTGCAATACACGTTATACAGTGAATCCACCATGTCGTTAAGGACATAGTTACGACACAAGAAATCAGAATGATTCCAAGCGTGAACCGCGCTCACAGATTGAGCATACATTTCCCCTTCAATGATTTGGGGAGCGGTTTCAGTAAAGAATCTTGCAAGGTTCAATGTTGTCAAGTAAAAGAACATCTTTTGCTGCCAACGTTTGAAGTTCACACCGATGAATTTTTCAGGTTTCTCTGCGTGGCTTGCAACCGTGTTAATCAAAGGTGTTACCAATGCAGTGGTAACCGCAACCGAAGAAGTGAAGATTGCTAAGACCCCAGATTACAATTTATTACGCAAACGAATTTTACCATTATTCGACAATAATGATCATCATCAACAAACAGTTTCGATAGTAATTATCATCATTAGCAAAACGGTTTTGGTAGTAATGATCAATAACGGTTTGCTTCATAAAATTATATGTTGTTCAAAAAAACAAGAACGACTTCAGTAGCAAAAAAGACCTCTCACGAGCCTGGGTTTTCGGAGCTGCATTCGTATCTGAATGTCGCGCGGGTGACGCATTGGGTCAAGAAATTTCCAACCCAGAAACCCATTTTCTGCACCCCCTGCGCAAGGTAGGTGCTAGAGTAAAACACAACATAAGAATTTAATACACCATGGAGGCTTATACATATAAATCAAATAATGATTTATTCCTACATCAATGTGAGACTAAATACACTTATCTTAAAGATCATATAAAAATTTGAGATTTCGACATCTCATTTAATTTTCACACCAATAGAGATGACGACCAAATAAAATGCAAACATCTTTAAGGTGCTTGGTGCGCTTATAAAAGAAGACATAATGCTAGATATATTGTTGTAATTGAACTCGGCCTATGTGAATCGTTCGGCAGAGAGTTTGTTATGTTTGTTTGTTTATGAACTAACATAAACAAGATATTCCGTTTGATTAACTAAATGCATAAACATGAACAATGGTTGTGTTTGTAGCGTTAGGTGATGTATTTGGTTATGTTCGTTTGTTCACAATCGTTCATGTTTGCTTCTTTATGTTCATCTAAGATTCTTTATGTTTTTCTAATTTTAATAGTTAGTTTATTACCCCGAGTCCTAATATTTAAGTAAAAAATCCTTAGTTAGATCATATATAATGGTTGTTAAGTTAAAATGCAACTTAGATGCCATGTAGACAAAACATCATTTCACTAAAGCCATTTTAAATCAAGTGTAATAGTTAACTAGTGTTTGGAGCCCCATTGATGCAATATTATAGGCAAAGTTGTATTTGGAGCCCGTTAAGAGCTTAAAGCCTCCTAGACTTGAAGTTTCCTTTAACTATCATGTAGTGGTGTTTGGAGCTCCACTTGTGTTCATGTTATCATTATTCACGCCCCTCCCTATCCATTATGTATAGTCTTATCATATTGTTTCCTTACATTGTTTATGTATCACTTCCCCCTTTCTTTCTCTGTCACATGACATCAACGACTCTCTCACGATGAACTTTCCAGTTCCACACCTTCGTCTTTCAGGCCTTCGTCATGAGTTCCATGTTGTTGACGATCTGATAATAATATTTATGATTATTATTTGTGCTCTGTTCGGAAGGATCATGTTTATGATTATTTTATCAAGCACTTACGTTTATATTTATTTAAGAGTTAATTATATAAATGGCCCTTGTGGTGAGATCGGTTTTCAAGTTTGGTCCTTAAGTATCATTTATTACAAGTTAGCCCACTAAATATGTCAAGTTATACCAAAATCGTCCTCCATTTGAATGGAGGTTAACTTTTTCTATCAAGTTGATGTAAAATGATTATTATACCCTTTATCTTCAAAAAAACAAAAATAAAATTGTAACACCACAACAACCAACAACCATCGTCTTCTCATGTAAACCTCAATCACATTTTCCTGTCGTCTCTGATGAAGTTCAAGAAGCTAAACAAAAATAATTAAATAAACAATACGCAACTTCTGGAAATTCTTGACACCCCAAATTCCATCGTCTCCAAAATCAATTGGAAAGAAAGATGGAGAAATCCATGATATTATTAATGGCACCCAAAAACCCACTTGTTCCAACATCAAAATCCAACGGAAGATGAAGAAATATACGAGCATGGTCCCTAACAACAAACCCATCACCAAAAATCCATTAGTTTCAAAATCCATTTGTGTAATTAACTCTTTATTTAATTATGACAAATTCAGGATAAAAATGTTGATTTATATTTTAAGGGAATACATGTCCGTTTGTGTTTGTTTATAAAGTTAAAGAACGAGCACAAAAAACTCCAGTTAGAACATAGTGAGTGAACACGAACAATAATTTTCATTTAATTATATGTTCACAACTATCCCACTAGCACCACCATCATCTCCATCCCAACCAATTGTTGTAAATATTTGTTAAAAAATAAAAATAAAAATAAAAGTAATATTGTTGTCGCAACTTTGTCGCAAAAATAAAATTAAAATTAATATTTAAATATGTTTGTCGCAAAATTGTTGTAAATATTTGTTAAAAGATTGATGGTATGCAAAACACTTGTCGCGAACCTGTTACAACTTGTTGTTGGAAAGTTGTCATAAAACTATGTCAGAAGATTGTTGGTATCATGTAGCAAAACAGTTGTCGTAAACCTATCACAGTAACTGTCAGAAAGCTGTCGCAAAAATTTTACAACAAGGGTTTTTGCGACAAATCATTTTCCGACGTAAACTTGTTTGTAGCAAAACAGTTGTTGGTATCATGTAGCAAAACAGTTGTAGCAAAACAGGTTTTGTGACAAATTTGCAACAATCTTGTTTGTCGCATTTTTGTTTTTTTCTTGTAGTGCGCGACGCCGCCATCATCATCATTGAAACCGTTAATCTTACATTTGAACCGTTCTAATAGTTTTTCTAGTTGTATGTAGTTCTCAGGTTTTGATTCATTCGTTCCTTACAACTATTCATGTATTCACATTGATGTAGTACATAAAAAATGATAAGTTATTATTATGGTCCACTTGGATTGTTCACGGGTCACGGGTTCATAGGTCAGCAGGCATGCATGGTCACGTCACGAGTTTTGGGTCATGAATACAAGTCAGAGTTAGTTTGAAAATTATAGTAGAAGTAGTCTAATTTATCATGTTTGTTTTAGTACTATATTAGGTCAATTATTATATTAAATCGTTGGTTGTTTCTTAGTTTTTAGGTAGTTTATGTTACGTGGGTTTAGGCTATTTAGCTACTAGTTATAGGGTTTGTTTACATAACGTCTCATTGCTTATTATATTCTAATCTTGGTTTATGAAAAGAGTCAATCAAAGGAATTTTTTATCAAACATTGTTATGTTTCTGTTCGGTATTTGTTTAACGCCATGATAAAAGGCCTAAAATCTAACATTTCGTATCATAGTTGAGGTCAATTTGAAGGTCGATGATTTATATTTGATTGCAATTGTATAATAGCAACAGTTAATCCTTGAACGACTTATTCGAGTAACAAGGAAGACTACCCAGAAGTGAAGAAGTGTGCATGCAAAAAGAAATCAGAACATGTGGGATTCAGATTCGCTCTTTTAGCAGGTAAAAGGAAATTAAACAAGGCAGAAGCTTTGTTTCTACTCTAGTGGTGGTAGACTCGTGGAACAGGTTTGCTCAAAAAAGGATTAGGGTTGTCGAAACAAGAAAGAACGGCACTCGTTCCAACAAAAGAAGGAGGAAAGATGACCTATCAATGTCCCGCTTTGATCATAATGAATTATCCCATGTGGGCTGTCAAAGTTAAGTTGATTATGGATGCGTATCATATTGGAAGAAGTCGAACTAAGGTGGTTAAGGGTTATGGTAGATCCAAGGAAAATCAAAGCAAGCCCTTACTTTCTTGTTTCAAGCCACACATGAAGACATGGTGTTATAAATGGCGAGTTAAACCAATGCAAAACAAGTATAAATGGATTGAAAATAAGGTATCTAGGAGTAGATCAGGTGAGAACGATTAGGCAAGCTACAATGAATTGAGAACTCAGAAGGCTTGCATGTGAATGAGGGTGACTTAGTTGATGACTTTGCAACTAAATTGACCCGATTAGCTTGAAATGCTAGGAGTTTTGGAATTTGGACATGAGATTGAAGTAAAGGATTTGGTGAGAGGGATGTCGGATTCAACGTCCAAGTCTTTTTATCAAATCATGGCTTCAATAGAACAATGTTTCTATTTGGATGCAATGCCATATGTTTGAAGTTGGAAAATTAAAATCATATGAGGAGTGTATCAAAGGATCTGACAAAGAAGAAAAAGTTTAAAGGAGATTGATGTTTGTTATAGAAGAAGCGGAAAACAACACAGTTGTGAACATCATGGTGGTAGAAGTTCAAATTGGCATAGCTTTGGATGTGACAAAGGAAGAGACCACGAGCCCAAGAAAAGCCATGATGGTAAACAATTCCGACGGGATAAAATCCATTTATATGTTACAAATACAGTGAAGTTGGACATTTTCTAAATGAGCATCCAAAGTGAGAAATTGGGTGATGAAGATGAATAGGTGCTGTTGTGAAAGAGCGGTACCCGTGTAAAGATTATGATTAATTCCACAACAACCATCTCAATTATACATGTAACACATCCAACAATTGAAAGTTCATGAGGTTAATTATCCTACTCATGACTTGGAGCTAGCAGCTGTGGTCTTTGCGTTAAAGATTTGGAGGCACTACTTATACGGAACGAAGTGCACCATATTCACTGACCACAAAAGCTTGAAATACTTCCTCGAGCAGAAGGATTTGAACATGAGGCAAAGGAGATGGTTGGAGCTCATAAAGGATTATGATTGCGAGATCCATTACCATCCGGGCAAGGCCAACATAGTGGCGGATGCCCTCAGCCGAAAAGAGAGACCCGAGCCGATTCGGGTGAAGGCTTATCCGTTGATTATGACCTCTGATGTGATGAAGCAGGTCAAGGAGTTTCAAGATGAGGCATTGAAAGAAGATCGTCTTAACTCTGAAAGGATGAGAGGTATGGTTGCGGAGTTGGATGAAAACATTCTTG
Source organism: Flaveria sonorensis (assembly GCA_025506505.1). Taxonomy (NCBI): domain Eukaryota; kingdom Viridiplantae; phylum Streptophyta; class Magnoliopsida; order Asterales; family Asteraceae; genus Flaveria; species Flaveria sonorensis. The sequence continues at coordinate 16,017 of JACCIY010001623.1, read as the reverse complement.
GTGTTAGAACCCGATTCGGACGGATGTGGATCCCTCGTTATGGGGGTTTACGTGGGAGGATTATGGATGAAGCTCATAAGACACGATACTCCATTCATCCGGTGGTACAAAGATGTATCAGGATATGAAGAAAGATTATTGGTGGCCGAGTATGAAGCGCGATGTAGCGGAGTATGTTAGTAAGTGTCTTACTTGCTTGCAAGTGAAAGCCGAGCATCAGAAGCCGTACGGGAAGATCCAACCGTTGGATATACTGGAGTGGAAGTGGGAGCATATCACCATGGACTTTATCACGAAGTTACCACGTACTGTGAGAGGGTATGATGCCATATGGGTGATAGTTGATCGTTTAACAAAGAGTGCCCACTTTCTACTGATCCGCGAGACGTACTCCTCTGAAAGATTAGCGGATCTATTCGTCAAAGAGATTGTAACTTGTCATGGTGTGCCGGTGTCTATTGTTTCTGATCATGACACCCGGTTTACATATAAATTTTGGAAGAAGTTCCATGATGCGATGGGGACGAGGTTAAACATTAGCACGGCTTATCATCCTCAGACGGATGGTCAATCGGAAAGGACTATTCAGACGCTAGAAGATATGCTTCGGGCATGTGTCATTGACTTTGGAGGAAGTTGGGATGACCGCTTACCGTTAGCTGAGTTCTCATATATAACAGTTATCATGCCAGTATTGGTATGCCCCCTTATGAGATGCTATACGGTAGGGGTGTAGAACACCCGCTTGTTGGGGTGATATTGCACAGAAGGAGTTGGGAAGTATTGAGGTGATCGAGGCTACGACTGAGAAGCTTGAAAAGATCAAAGCCTTTATGAAGGCAGCTAAAGATAGGCAGAAGTCGTATGCTGACAAGAGACGTAGACCGATTGAGTTCAAGGTGGGTGACAGAGTTATGTTGAAGGTCTCACGTTGGAAAGGTATCATTCGGTTCAGAAAGCTGGAGAAGTTGAGCTCAAGATACATAGGGCCTTTCCGAATCATTGCTCGAGTAGGACAGGTGGCCTATAGGTTGGAGTTACCTGATGAATTAAGTGGAATTCACCCGACATCCCATGTATCTCATCTGAGAAAGTGTTTAGCCGATGAAGATATGGTCGTACCACTGGAAGATATTGAAGTAGATGAACGACTCAATTATGTGGAGCAACCAGTGGCGATCATTGATCGTAAGGAGAAGAAGTTAAGGAAAAAAGTGGTTCCCCTGGTGCGTGTACAGTGGAAGCACAGGAAGGGATCTGAGTCTACGTGGGAGACTGAAGAAGAGATGAGCCAGCATTACCCTCATTTGTTTGAGGAATAACAGGTTTCGGGGACGAAACCTTTATAAGGGGGGTGGACTTGTAACACCCGGATATTTTAAAGACGAGAAAGAAAGAATAAAAGTGTAGAAAAAGAAGAAGAAAACACAATTTAACCCAAGTTGAGGGGCTAAATGTGTTAAAAGGACAAAAAGTATAAAAGTTGGTGCATAAAGTGGGCATGGTCGCCCACACTTCCCTGCACACTTCTTTTCACCGGATTTTCTAGAGAGAGAAAGGAGAAGAGCTGAATTTTCGGACTTTGAAGAAAGAAGAAGGAGAATTCGAATTCAAGGTAAGAATTCTTGGTTTTAAGTTGTTCTTGGCCGTCCTATGCCTCGGTTATATGCTTACGTGTGTATGTTGTGTTCGGGTGTGTGTTTTTGGTGGGTTTCTAGGTGGTTGAACTCTTAGTGCAAACGGGTTTGAAGGAAGTCATACTTAAAGGCGGCTAAGGTGAGTTCTAGAACCCCCCTTTTTACTTGTTTTAACTGATTTTGGGGCTGGAAATGCATGTATGTATGTTTTTATGAATGTGGGTTTTATACCCGTATGAATATGTGTGTGTGAATGTGGGCGGGTTATGATTTTAGGTGTTCTTGATGTTATGATGATGCCATGTTTATGTTATGATGCTTAGAATGCTAGAACTAAGTTAGAACATGTTGAATTGGTGAGGTTGGGACTGATTATGATGTTATGAGTATAAGTTGGTTACCCATGCGCCTGGATTTGGCCCATGCGCCCAAATAGTATCCATGCGTCTAGATTAGGCTGAATTTGGCTAAGTGTCCATGCGCCCAAAACTGCCCATGCGCCTAGGCATTCATGCGCCTGCATAGTGCCCATGCGCCTAGAAATGCCTAGAATGACTAAGTGTTGGGTCATGCGCCCAATAGTGCCCATGCGCCCAGAACCTTTCCCATGCGCCTAAGTGTTCCCATGCGCCCAGAAGGCCATGCGCTTGCATAGTGCCCATGCGCCTAAGACTTAGATTATTTTTTGAAATGTTGGGGAAAAGGTAAAGTGTAGGCTTTGACTTGGGAGGTTCCCGGGGGTGATGTAAGTTGACTTTATGATGTCATATGTGTTGTGATGATGCTATGTATGGTATGGTTATGTTTATGTTATGTTCCTTGTTATGTATGTTATCTTCTGTGGCTTTGCGTGGTATGATTAATATCAATAAACGTAAAGTAGTATGTAATGAAAAGCGGAAAGATAATGAAAAGAGTAAAGTAAAGTATGAAAGAATGCATGCATTAATGAAGTAATAAATGAATGGATAAGTCTTGCCCTGGTGCTGGTGCCGGGCTATGTGCGTTATGGAAGTCTGATAAACTTCGGCCCAGTACCCGCTTTGTGCCTACATTTGGGGTAAACTTATGCATGGACCTAGGTTGCTTGCCCCGGTGCTGGTGCCAGGCTATGTGCGTTATGGAAGTCTCTTTATCAACTTTGGCCCAGTACCCGCTTCGTGCCCCCGTTTGGGGTGTAGCATACAGGTGGGATCTTTGTCGCTTACCCCGGTGCTGGTGCCAGGCTTTGTGCGCAATGAATAGGGGTCTATTTATAGACTTCGGCCCAGTACCCGCTTTGTGCCTACGTTTGGGGTATAGCTGATGACATTGATCCGGAAGGAATGAACGAAGGAAGGTTAATGAAGGAAATGTACGGTATGAAGTAATGAATGGTAATGGAAGATAATAAATTATTATCTATGTGTACGTATGTTGTATGAACGCGTATGAAAGTAAAGAATGGTTTTAAACGAAAGAAAAGTATTTTATTTTATAAAACTAGAACTCACTCAGCAATGCTGACTTTTATGTGTTTCCAGTTGGCAGGTGAATGTTGCTGAGGATGGCACGGGGCAGCTACTTGGATTATTTTGGATGGCATCCATTTCGTATTACGATAATGTTTTTGTGATCTAATGCAAGTTATGACATTTTGTAACAGTTAACTACAATGTATTATTTTGCAAAAGCAATTATAATTATATGAAATGGTTTTAAATTATTCCGCTGCAATGTTTTAGTAAATGTAAATGTATGCGATGATTGTCCAACTGTGAGCGTGGAAACGATTGAAGGCTCCGATTGAAGGTTGCTCATGACTTCGTCATTTGTTGGTTGTACTACGGCAAAGATTGAAGGCTCTGATGAAGGCTCCGACGGAAGGCTGCTCATTATCGTTTTCCTTTGAAGGCTCCGATTGGATGATCTAAAAATGAATGGTCATTGTTGTTTGTCGGTTGTACTACGGCAAAGATTGAAGGCTCCGATGAAGGCTCCGACGAAAGGCTGCTCATTATCATTTTTACTTTGAAGGCTCCGATTGGATGATCTAGAAACGAACGGTCGTTGTTGTTTGTCGGTTGTACTGCGGAAAAGATTGAAGGCACTGATGAGGGCTCCGACGGAAGGCTGCTCATTATCGTTTTCATTTGAATGCTCCGATTGAATGATCTAGAAATAAACGGTCGTTGTTGTTGATCATCGTCGTTTGAACTTTGAAGGCTCCTACTGAAAGACGGACAATGAAAAGTTGGTATTCAATGATCCATGTTTTTAATCTAGGGTTTAAGATATATTTTGATTTTATAAAATCCAACTAATATAAATAATATCCACCTAGGCATTAAAAGAAAATAAAAACGTAAAAAATATGGTAACCTGATGACCTGGTAATTACACAAGATTAGAATATTAAACGAAAATATAGTTACTTTATAGGAACAAAAAAAGTTTCAGTTACTTAATTAGAACAGTTTACAAACTTGGTTACATTTCTATGGTATTTTCCCATAAAAATAACCTCATTGTAAAAACAGATGTAGAACATATACAACAAATGAAGTGACTGTTATTAATACTAAAAGTACGGATATATATCGGCCTAATTAGGATTTACAAGCAACGTAGGTAAATAAATAATTACTATTCTTATTATGAATTAATTTAATTTATAATTATTTAGAATGATTTATAAACTCCATATTTTTAACGTCAACTTATTATAGTTTCACTAATTGAAGATAAAAAAAAGGTTATTGTTTTTTTAAGATAACTTGTTTATTTTAATGTTAGAAACATTGTATCTCTTACTAAGACATTTTCTCTTGAATGTTCAATCCTTCAATTTTAGTTTTCAAGAAATTAATCAACTCTTTCTCTCATCTTTCCGTATCTCTCTAGCTGTCACACCCTCAAAATCCGCGAGCGGGGTTTTACCGCGAGGTGCGTGACATACCAGGATCTCAGTCATTAGTTACCAAGAACGACTCTATATGATTAATAAACAAAACCAGAGTTAACGTTTAAAATACTGCGGAAGCGTTTTTAAAACAGAAAACCCAAAACAAGTAGTATGTAAAGAGAATGCGCAAAACATACGCGCCCCAAACACAAATGTTTAATATGATAATAATCCCAAATTTGTAAAAAAGCAAATGTAGACAATCAACGATGCAGGTGTGCGTGCTCCTAGGCAACTGGCAACCTTAACCTGAGAATAGCATACTAAACAAGTCAACACATGGTTGGTGAGTTCAAGAGTTTGCGTTAAAATATAATCCAATCAACAGTTTCCAGAGCATAAGTAGTGTATTGCAATAGATAGCTAGTCTATTAACATAAAAATATTAATCATAGTGATTTCGCGATCGAAGCTGACTGTGTTACGTTTGAAGCCTCCCGTCACGACTTACCGTGTCGTGACGAATATGTGTTGGGACAAAATTGCACCCGTTTGACCCGAGTCGCACAGGTGGGGCTCGTCAGACCCAGTAGTACTACCCAAAATTTCTCCGCTATTCAATATTAACAATCCGAAAGTGTGAGGACTTTCCATGGTAAACAACACTATATCAATATTATACACTGTCACACCCTCAAAATCCGCGTGCGGGGTTTTACCGCGAGGCGCGTGACATACCAGGATCTCAGTCATTAGTTACCAAGAACGACTCTATATGATTAATAAACAAAACCAGAGTCAACGTTTAAAATACTGCGGAAGCGTTTTTAAAACAGAAAAACCCAAAACAAGTAATATGTAAAGAGAATGCGCAAAACATACGCGCCCCAACACAAATGTATAAAATGAGAATAATCCCAATTTGTAAACAATGCAAATGTAGACAACTCAACAATGCTGACGTGCGTGCTCCTAGGCAACTGGCAACCTTAACCTGAGAATAGCATACTAAACAAGTCAACACATGGTTGGTGAGTTCAAGAGTTTGCGTTAAAATATAAACCAATCAATAGTTTTCAGAGCATAAGTAGTGTATTGCAATAGATAGCTAGTCTATTAACATAAAAATATTAATCATAGTGATCTCGCGATTGAAGCTGACTGTGATACGTTTGTTGCCTCCCGTCACGACTTACCAGGTCGTGACGAATATGTGTTAGGACAAAATTGCACCCGTTTGACCTCGAGTCGCACAGGTGGGGCTCGTCAGACCCAGTAGTACTACCCAAAATTTCCCCGCTAGTCAATATTAACAATCCGAAAGTGTGAGGACTTTCCATGGTAAACAACACTATATCAATATTATACACACTCATAAATAAAAGCGTTTGTAAACAGTATGCCATCTCCCCCAAAAGAGATTTATGTAAAAAGAGTGGGGCAAGAACTCACCTGATATGCGCAAGAATTAACTTAGAGTTTAACTTGAAAGAAAGAAGGAAAGACAACCTTCAAAGGTCACCTAGAATACAAGAGTACATAAGTACGTGTACAAAATCAACACGAAACCCTAAGTGCTCTACAAACCAAGGAACTCAAGGTTTAAGAATACAAGACACATTTGACCCAGTTGACCCGTTTGACCCGTTGGTGACATTATAGGTGATAATTCATTAAACTAACACAACAGCATATCATACATGATCAACATACCACTTGATTACATATAGCACATCACCACCACATGTACTACCTAGATCATCATATAACTAGATATCATACAAATCATGCAAATCACAACAGGCCAAAACAGATAACAACCCAAATCAACATTCATACAACATAAACAACACATTTAGTCACCTTAGAACCCATCCATGAACACACTAGCATGATCCTAATATCCCAAACATGCTCAAATCATCCAATTCAAGGATTTGCACAATTAAAGTTTCCCTTTTGGGAAAGTTCATCCCAAATTCATCAAACTCACACAACATTCATGAATTCATCAATTATATACTATTTCAAGTCCATGACAACATCTAAACATGATCAACAACACCTAATCATCATGATTCATCAACTTTCATACCCAAAAGTTACTATCTTTAGTAAGGTATGAACTACAACATGCATTCTTGAATTCCTAACATTCATATCAACAATCTAGCATCTAATCATCATCACAAACACATCCATAACATTCATACATCAACCAATCAATTCATGCAAAATAAAGTTACTATTATTAGTAACCTATGAACAATGCACCCAAATCATGGCTTTCTTGTAAAATCGACGTTAACTAATATATATACAATACAACTAACATAATCACAACATCAAACAACCATTATTCAACATCCAATTTGATCCAAAATTGCCTCAAACTCACGGCCAAGATAACCCTATGAACAAACAACCAAAATCCAAACTTTCTTGCATAATCAACGTTAACTAGCATCAACACAACCTAACTAACATCATAACATCACCAAACAACAAGAATTAACATCCAATTGCAGATTTCGAACTAGGGTTTCGGCCAACACCAATAATGCATGAAAACACCAAAACTAACCTTTAATTCGCGAAAGAAAACAAGAATCGATGTTCAATGTGTTGTGGAGCTTGAAATCGATCCAAAACCGATGCTTTGTGGGTGTTCTTGGCCGAAATCGCAAAGGGAGAGGGAGAGGGAGTGAGGTCGCGGCCGATGGGGTGGGATTAGGGTTGGGTTTTGTGTTTTAAAAATATAATTTTTGCATAATACCCTTTAAACCCTTGCATTTTGTATTTTATAAAAATTAAGCTTTTTGAATAGATTTTAAATAGTTTTTAACTACTAAACACAATTATTATTAATCACAAATAACAATCATGCATAATTCCCATTTATCACAAAACACACGAATAAATATGCACGTTTTCACGTTACGCGATAAAATTACAGTTAACATCTAAATCACATAAGCATAACTTAATAATCACATTGTTAACTTAATTATCATCAATTTAACATTACTGATTATTGTTAAGTCACCAACGTTCAACGACAACTAGTGTGTGCTCCCGACACGTGTATGCAAGACTTAACGGAACAAACGGAGTTTGGTAACGGAAAATTACCGGATGTCACATTATCCCCATGTTGAAAGAATTTTCGTCCCGAAAATTGCGTTACATGGTGAGTGTTCCATCACTGGTCTACTGCATTGGCACAAGGAAATCGAAATCGTGTGAGTTTTGGATGAGTTGTCACATCATCCCCATGTTGAAAGAAATTTCGTCCCGAAATTTAATCAATACCTTCGCCGGCTGGCATCGTCCTTTCAAATAGCTGAGGATACTTAAGCTTCATTTGATCTTCACGTTCCCACGTGAATTCTGGTCCACGTCTCGAGTTCCAACGAACTTTGACGATGGGTATCTTGCTTTGCTTAAGCGTTTTCACCTCACGATCCATCACTTCGACAGGTTCCTCAATGAAACGTAATTGTTCATCTACTTGAACTTCTTCCAGTGGTACGACCATCGTTTCATCCGTTAAACATTTCTTTAGGTTTGAAACATGGAATACATCATGGATTCCACTCAATGAATCAGGTAAGGCTAGTCGATAAGCCACTGGACCAATTCTTTCCACTATCTCAAATGGTCCAACGTATCTCGGATTTAGCTTTCCTCGTTTACCAAACCGAACTACGCCTTTCCATGGTGAGACTTTCAATAAAACTTTGTCACCAACTTGAAATTCCAAGGGTTTTCGTCGCTTGTCAGCATAGCTTTTCTGTCTGTCTCGCGCTGCGGCCATGCGGTTTCTTATCTGAACAATCTTCTCAGTTGTCTCGTGTACTAACTCAGGACCCGTTAATTGACTATCACCAATTTCAGCCCAGCAAACTGGTGATCTACACTTTCTCCCATATAAAGCTTCAAAAGGTGCTGCCTTTATACTAGTGTGATAACTGTTGTTGTAAGAAAATTCCACCAACGGTAGGTGAACTTCCCAGTTATTCCCGAAATCAATCACACAAGCACGTAACATGTCCTCCAAAGTCTGTATAGTACGCTCGCTTTGACCATCAGTCTGTGGATGATAAGCAGTACTCATATCCAATCGTGTACCTAAAGCTTTCTGCAACGACTGCCAGAAGTGTGATGTGAAACGAGAATCGCGATCAGAAATAATTGAGATTGGTACTCCATGCCTCGAAACGATCTCCTTCAGATAAAGTCGGGTTAACTTCTCCATCTTATCTGTTTCCTTTATCGCTAGGAAATGAGCAGATTTTGTCAATCGATCCACGATAACCCATATTGTATCGCAACCCGTAGAAGTACGAGGTAACTTAGTAATAAAATCCATTGATATTTGATCCCACTTCCACATAGGGATCTCGGGTTGTTGTAATAATCCAGATGGTTTCTGATACTCCACTTTAACCTTCGAGCAGGTCAGACACTTGCTCACATAAGTAGCTACATCTGCTTTCATGTTAGGCCACCAATAGTGCGCCTTCAAATCGTGGTACATCTTGTCAGATCCAGGATGTATAGAATACTTGGACTTGTGAGCCTCACTCATGACCAAGTCTCTCAGATTTCCGTGTAGAGGTACCCATAGTCTATCCATGAAGTAACGAATTCCATCCGCTTTTACTTCTAATTGTTTTTCCATACCCTTAACCCTTCTAAACTCATATTTTCTACTTTCAGAGCTTCAGTTTGAGCATCACGGATTTGTTCAGGTAATTGCGTACTAATCGTTAGTTGCAGAGCTCGCACTCGTCGAGGCTTAGCAGTCTCTTTTCTACTCAGCGCATCAGCAACTACATTTGCTTTCCCGGGTGGTACTTAATAGCACAATCATAGTCGTTTAACAATTCCACCCAGCGTCTTTGCCTCATGTTCAACTCCTTTTGCTCAAAGATATGCTGAAGACTCTTGTGATCGGTGTAAATGGTGCATTTGGTACCGTACAAGTAATGTCTCTAGATCTTCAAGACAAACACTACCGCACCCAGTTCCAAATCATGGGTGGTATAGTTCTTCTCATGAATCTTCAACTGTCTAGAGGCGTATGCTATCACTTTATCCCGCTGCATCAGGACGCATCCAAGTCCTTGAATAGAAGCGTCACAATAGACTACGAAATCATCACTACCATCCGGTAACGCTAATATTGGTGCGCTACACAATTTATGTTTCAGCAACTGAAAAGCAGATTCCTGACTCTCACCCCATTTGTACGTCGTTCCTTTGTGAGTCAAAGCTGTGAGAGGTTGTGCAATCTTAGAGAATCCTTCAATGAATCGTCGATAATATCCCGCTAATCCAAGGAATTGTCGTATCTCGCTCGGTGTCTTAGGAACAGACCAATTCTTTATCGCTTCAATCTTAGCAGGATCAACATGTATTCCCTTCTCGTTGACAATATGACCCAAGAATTGTACCTCACGTATCCAGAAATCACACTTAGAAAACTTTGCATACAGTTGTTCCTTTCTAAGTAATTCCAAGATTAAACGTAAGTGCTTCTCATGTTCTTCCTCGGTCTTGAGTATATCAGTATGTCATCAATAAAGACGATAACAAACTGATCAAGATAGGGTTTGCACACGCGATTCATGAGGTCCATGAATACTGCTGGTGCATTCGTCAACCCAAATGGCATGACCAAAAATTCATAGTGACCATATCGTGTACGGAAAGCAGTCTTCGAGATGTCCTCTTCTCGAACTCTCAGCTGATGATACCCAGACCTCAGATCAATCTTGGAGTAATAGCTTGATCCTTGCAGTTGATCAAACAAATCATCGATACGAGGTAAGGGATATCTATTCTTGATAGTAACCTTGTTCAGTTCCCTATAGTCGATACACATTCTAAATGTACCATCCTTCTTCTTCACAAATAGAACTGGCGCTCCCCAGGGCGACGAACTCGGTCGGATGAACCCTTTATCCAACAACTCTTGTAGTTGAGCGGATAATTCCTGCAGTTCGTTCGGAGCTAACCGGTATGGTGCTCTCGCAATTGGAGCGGCTCCTGGAGTCAACTCAATCTGGAATTCAACTTGACGATGAGGCGGTAATCCAGGCAGGTCTTCCGGAAACACCTCAGAAAACTCACGAACTACGGGAATATCCTCTATCTTCTTTTCCTCAGTCTGTTTATCGTGACTAGTGCCAATATGGCCAGTCGACCCTTTCGTAACAACTTCTGCGCCTTCATGAATGAGATGATGCCTATCACCGCACCACTCCTATCACCTCTGACCGTAAGGACTTCTTCACCAATGGGAATCCTTATGATTTCTCGTGGCATATGACTTCCGCTTGTTTATCGGAAAGCCAATCCATGCCTACTACCACATCAAAGCTTCCTAACGTAACAGGCATGAGATCTATGGTGAATGTATGACCAGCAAGCTCTATCTTGCAGTCTCTAAGAATATGCGTTACGTGAATCTGTGTACCGTCAGCTAACTCTACGGTGTATTTAGATTCTAAGGCTGAGGGCATATCACTTAAAAGACTACAGAACCTAGTGGACACGAAACTTCTATCGGCTCCGGTATCGAATAATACAGTAGCAAAACAACCATTAACCGAAAATTTACCAGTTACTGTTGTAGGATCGTTTAGAGCCTCACCTGAGCCAATGACGAAGGCTCTTCCTTTGGCTCCATTGTTGTTATTGCCTCCATTGTTGTTGCCATTACCATTGTTGTTGTTATTGTTGTTGCCATTGTTATTATTGTTGTTGTTCCCATTGTTGTTGTTACCATTACCATTCCTCTTAAGCTGGGGACAGTTGCGTTTGTAATGGCCTTCTTTCCGCATTCAAAACAACCTTTCGGAGTTTCTTGTGATTGTTGTGGCTTCTTCATCAGTTCACCCCGACAGTCTTTGGCTGCATGACCAATCTTCCCACAACGTTGACACTTGAAGTTATCACACCGACCCACATGGTGGTAGTTACACCGGTTGCACTTCGGCAGTCTTCCACCATACCCGCCGGGTCCTTGATTTGAGTGCGCCTGGTTGAAGCTTCGGTTGTTATCGAACTTCCGTTGCTGTTGCTGACTTTGCTGCTGTTGTTGAGGTTGAGATTGGCTACTGGATGACGATCCCTTGTTGCTTGAACCATCCCACTTGCGTTTCTGGTCGGGCACGCTTGCCACCGCACCCCGTTTAGGTAACCGACCTTGCTCAACTGCCTGGTCAGTCAGCCTGTGGGCTGTTCGGATTGCTTGTTGTATGGTAGTGGGGTTAGAAGCAGTTACCATACTTTGAATTTCGGGCACCAATCCCCGTATATAATGCTCCACCCTCTTGTGCATTTCATTCACCATCCCTGGACATAAAGTGGCTAACTCATGAGTACGAGTCGTGTAGGCTTCAATTTCTGAGCCTTGCATTTTGAGTTGCCAGAACTCAATCTCCAGTTTCTGCACTTCATTCCGGGGGCAATATTCTTCAGTCATGATTTCTTTGAATTCATCCCAAGGTAGTTCATTGGCCATGGCTTGACCCAACATTTGTACCTGGGCATTCCACCAAGAGAGTGCTGCGCCTTCCAACGTCCCTGTGGCATACTTCACCTGATCAGCAGGCGGGCAGTTGCATTTCGCGAAAACCGACTCTGTCTTCTCAAACCACCTTACAAGCCCTACAGCCCCTTCCGTCCCGCTGTAGGTATGAGGTTTACAGTCCATGAAGGACTTGTAGGTACATGGTGGTGGTCCTGTTTTGACAATCCCAACATTAGTCAGATATCCTAGACAAATAACTAGGATAATCAGTTTAACCTCTTGCTATCATTTACCTGCTGGTTGTCCAGGTTGGGCAGCAGCCACTGCCGCCTGAACGTGTTCATTAATCAATGCCGCCAATTCCGCAGGCGTCATGTTTATGGCTCCGGCTCCACGGCCTCCGGCGCCACGTCCACGACCACGCCCACGTCCTCTTCCACGTGCGTCCATATTTCACTTTAAAATTCACAATTACAATAATGAGTAACATCCAACACATTAATCTCATCAAAGTACAGTAAACAATAAGAAATAACGAATTTACCACAACCACAACGTTTATAACAGAAATAATAATCAAAGATAAATAAATTGTAATTGAGTCACAAAATATTCCATCAATGTCAAAATTTAAGTTTGTCAGTTGGGTGGGAAACAACCCTTCCCACATAGGTTTCAAAGAAAAGAAACACTACATAGTCTAAGTCATTTAAAAGTAGGATCAGTCCAGTATATCAGATCCATCACTGTCCTCATCCATCTCTACTGGTTCTTCTTCGGGGGCTTCCTCGGGTTCTTCTTCTGGGTCTTCCTCATCAGGGTCCACCAAAGGTGCAGGAGCTTCAGCAATCTGAAGTGCTGCTAGCTGTGCCTCTAAATCAGCAAACCTATTATCGATCTCCATGTTATGGTGATCCTGTGCATCCATGCGCTCACTAAGTGCTACCACGTTGCCTGCCAGAGTATGATGTCCACCAATGGCCATCGAAAGTCGCTCCTGAAGCGTATCTACCTGGTAACGCAGCTGACGCATCTCAGATCGTATCGCAGAGTTCTCGTCAGTGAGTCCTCTAATCCGCTGTCGCTCTGTGTCCAGTGTGGCTACTAGGGCTGCAAATGCCTGCTCCAGAGGGATGCTCAAGGTAGGAAGTGTAGGCAAAGTAGAGGCGGTTGATGACCTAGTCCTAGGTCGTGTAGGTGCTACTGGTGGTACGCGCTCTCTATAAGCCATACGGTTAATGTAAGTGGGGTAGAAATCCCAGTTACGCGGAGGATCGAGCTCAGGAGGTACGAAAGGCTGATCCCAGTCTATCTCGCCGCGAGGATAAGGATGTCGTGGCCAGTTAGATCCCCTATCAGGTACGGGAGATGTAGGAGGTGATTCAGATCGTGCAGGTCTCTTGCCTAAATTCCTGGACGACGATGCCATGCTGCGAAGTACGTGTTGCGTATGCCAATGAGTATACAGTAAGGAGAGTAAACGATAAGTAACTAACAACTGTGCGGTTATAGTCTAGTGTGTGTATGCAACCTAGTTCCCTATAACCAATGGCTCTGATACCAATCTGTCACACCCTCAAAATCCGCGTGCGGGGTTTTACCGCGAGGCGCGTGACATACCAGGATCTCAGTCATTAGTTACCAAGAACGACTCTATATGATTAATAAACAAAACCAGAGTCAACGTTTAAAATACTGCGGAAGCGTTTTTAAAACAGAAAACCCAAAACAAGTAATATGTAAAGAGAATGCGCAAAACATACGCGCCCCAAACACAAATGTATAAAATGAAAATAATCCCAATTTGTAAACAATGCAAATGTAGACAACTCAACAATGCTGACGTGCGTGCTCCTAGGCAACTGGCAACCTTAACCTGAGAATAGCATACTAAACAAGTCAACACATGGTTGGTGAGTTCAAGAGTTTGCGTTAAAATATAAACCAATCAATAGTTTTCAGAGCATAAGTAGTGTATTGCAATAGATAGCTAGTCTATTAACATAAAAATATTAATCATAGTGATCTCGCGATTGAAGCTGACTGTGATACGTTTGTTGCCTCCCGTCACGACTTACCAGGTCGTGACGAATATGTGTTAGGACAAAATTGCACCCGTTTGACCTCGAGTCGCACAGGTGGGGCTCGTCAGACCCAGTAGTACTACCCAAAATTTCCCCGCTAGTCAATATTAACAATCCGAAAGTGTGAGGACTTTCCATGGTAAACAACACTATATCAATATTATACACACTCATAAATAAAAGCGTTTGTAAACAGTATGCCATCTCCCCCAAAAGAGATTATGTAAAAAGAGTGGGGCAAGAACTCACCTGATATGCGCAAGAATTAACTTAGAGTTTAACTTGAAAGAAAGAAGGAAAGACAACCTTCAAAGGTCACCTAGAACACAAGAGTACATAAGTACGTGTACACAAAATCAACACGAAACCCTAAGTGCTCTACAAACCAAGGAACTCAAGGTTTAAGAATACAAGACACATTTGACCCAGTTGACCCGTTTGACCCGTTGGTGACATTATAGGTGATAATTCATTAAACTAACACAACAGCATATCATACATGATCAACATACCACTTGATTACATATAGCACATCACCACCACATGTACTACCTAGATCATCATATAACTAGATATCATACAAATCATGCAAATCACAACAGGCCAAAACAGATAACAACCCAAATCAACATTCATACAACATAAACAACACATTTAGTCACCTTAGAACCCATCCATGAACACACTAGCATGATCCTAATATCCCAAACATGCTCAAATCATCCAATTCAAGGATTTGCACAATTAAAGTTTCCCTTTTGGGAAAGTTCATCCCAAATTCATCAAACTCACACAACATTCATGAATTCATCAATTATATACCATTTCAAGTCCATGACAACATCTAAACATGATCAACAACACCTAATCATCATGATTCATCAACTTTCATACCCAAAAGTTACTATCTTTAGTAAGGTATGAACTACAACATGCATTCTTGAATTCCTAACATTCATATCAACAATCTAGCATCTAATCATCATCACAAACACATCCATAACATTCATACATCAACCAATCACAATTCATGCAAAATAAAGTTACTATTATTAGTAACCTATGAACAATGCACCCAAATCATGGCTTTCTTGTAAAATCGACGTTAACTAATATATATACAATACAACTAACATAATCACAACATCAAACAACCATTATTCAACATCCAATTTGATCCAAAATTGCCTCAAACTCACGGCCAAGATAACCCTATGAACAAACAACCAAAATCCAAACTTTCTTGCATAATCAACGTTAACTAGCATCAACACAACCTAACTAACATCATAACATCACCAAACGAACAAGAATTAACATCCAATTGCAGATTTCGAACTAGGGTTTCGGCCAACACCAATAATGCATGAAAACACCAAAACTAACCTTTAATCGCGAAAGAAAACAAGAATCGATGTTCCAATGTTGTGGAGCTTGAAATCGATCCAAACCGATGCTTGTGGGTGTTCTTGGCCGAAATCGCAAAGGGAGAGGGAGAGGTGAGGTCGCGGCCGATGGGGTGGGATTAGGGTTGGGTTTTGTTTTTAAAAAATATAATTTTGCATAATACCCTTTAAACCCTTGCATTTTGTATTTTATAAAAATTAAGCTTTTGAATAGATTTTAATAGTTTTTAACTACTAAACACAATTATTATTAATCACAAATAACAATCATGCATAAATATCACCACGTTTATTACAGTTAACATCTAAATCACATAAATAAAATATGCACGTTTTCACGTTACATTACGATAAAATTCACAGTTAACTTATCAAACTTAACGGAACAAACGGAGTTTGGTAACGGAAAATTAACTGTCACATAATCACATTGTTAACTTAGTTATCATCAATTTAACATTAC